>ML354543.1:0-26173 GCA_005239505.1 Nicotiana paniculata
CCAAATTATATTTGCAGCGCCCGTTTAGTCTTTATATAAGACATAGTTGAGCGTGATCACCACACTCTGTAAGCTTCTGTGCCTGTTGTTGCCTTGTGTTTAAACTACTCCTTTTCCATTCGGATTTCATCTTGGGAGTCCAACTTCTTACATTCTTGCAAATATACACATTTCATTAGTTTCGGGAACAAAATTCAATATTTTTGGACTAAAACAAAAGCTAAAATGCGCTAATAAGTAGTCAAAATCTCCACTTATCAACTATTCAGATATTAGAGGATATGCTTCGTGCGTGTGTGATGGATTTTGGAGGTTTTTGGGGTCAGTTATTGCCACTTGTGGATTTTGCCTACAACAACAGTTATCAGTCGAGCATTCAGATGGCACCGTATGAGGCTTTGTATGGTAGGCAGTGCCGGTCTTTAGTGGGTTGGTTCAAGCCTGGCGAGGCTAGGCTATTGGGTACAGACTTGGTTCAAGATGCTTTGGAAAAGGTTAAATTGACTCAGGATCGACTTCGTACAGCCTAATCCAGACAAAAGAGTTATGCGGATCGGAAGTTTCACGATGTTGCATTCATGGTTGGGGAGCGGCTCTTGCTCCGGGTGTCGCCCATGAAGGGTGTTATGAGGTTCGGGAGGAATGGCAAGTTAAGCCCTAGGTATATCTAGCCTTTTGAGATTCTTGAGAGGGTTAGAGAGGTGGCTAACAAACTTGCACAACCATCTAGTCTCTCTGCAGTTCATCTAGTGTTCCATGTTTCCATGCTCCAGAAGTATCACAACGATCCGTCTCATATGCTAGACTTCAGCTCAGCCCAGTTGGACAAGGATCTATCTTATGTTGAGGAGTTGACGGCCATTTTGGACAGGCAGGTTTGAAAGTTAAGGTCGAAGACCGTTGCTTCAGTGAAGGTTCAGTAGAGGGGTCATTCGGTCGAGGAGGAGACTTGGGAGACCTAACATGATATGTGCATCTGTTATCCTCATTCTCTCACCAGCTCAAAGTATGTCTCAATACTCGTTCGAGGACGAACGTTTGTTTTAAGATAAGGAGGATGTAACGACCCGGGCGGTCGTTTTGAGAGTATTAGCCCCGAACCCCTATTTATGACTCCCTTTATTTCATTATATGGTTATGTGACTTGCCGGGAGGTTTGGTTTTTGATTTCGAAGTGAAATGGGACACATAGTCCCTAAATTAGAGGTTTAAGTCGTAGGAATTGACCGTAGTTTGATTTGTGTGAAGACGACTCCGGAATGGAGTTCTGACGGATCTAATGACTCTGTAGGGTGATTTTGGTCTTAGGATCGTGTCAGGATGTTGATTTGGAGGCCTGTAGGTCATCTCGGCATTAATTGGCGAAAGTTGGATGATTTTTGGAAAGATTGACCGGCAGTGGACTTTTTGATATCAGGGTTAGATTCTGATTTCAGAATTTGAAGTAGGTCTGTAATGTCAATTGTGACTTGTGCGCAAAATTTGAGGTCAACCGGACTTGATTTGATAGGTTTCGGCGTCGAATGTAGAAGTTAGAAGTTCCAAAGTTTATTAGGCTTGAATCGATGTGCAATTCATATTTTTAGTGTTGCTTGATGTGATTTGACAGCTCGAATAAGTTCGTATAATATTTTGGGACTTATTGGTATATTTGGTTGAGGTTCCCGGGGCCTTGGGTGGATTTCGGATGATTAATAGATCGAGTTGAAGCTTAAAGAGCGGCTGAAATGCACCAGTTCTGGTGCAATCGCACATGTGCAAGTTTGACCGCAAGTGTGAGCTCGCAGAAGCGAGCGGGTGAGTGCAGAAGCGGGGTTAAAGAAGGTGTCCAGTGGTCGCAGGTGCGACGAGGAGGTCGTAGAAGCGGTGTCACTTCTGTGGAAGGATGATCGCAGAAGCGGAAAGGCCAAGAAGGCCTAGTGATCGCAGAAGCGGACTTAGTCTGTAGGAGCGCATGAGCAGAAGCGCTCCTATGCCGTAGGAGCGGAAGTGCAGATGCACATTTTGTCCTGCAAAAGTGGACGTTGCTGGGCTAAGTGAGAACTGCACCTGCGATGGGATTTTTGCTGGTGCGGATTTACTAGCCGAAAATGGCTAAGTTCGAGGGTTTTATTTTATTATCCATTTTGAACCTAGAGTGCTCGGATTGAGGCAAAGTTTCGAGGGATTTTCAAAGGAAACATTTGGGTAATGATTCTTGACTCATTTTTGGTTAATTTTCACTAATCTATCATTAATTTATTCATTTAATTAAGGATTTGGGTTGAGAAATTTGGGGAAAAGGTGGAAATATCCTTAGGCCGAATTTTGAGGTTTTGATCGCGATTTTTATATCGGATTTGAGTAATTTTGGTGTAGGTGAACTCAATATAAAATGGATGTTCGCATTTTGTGACTTTTACCCGATTCCTAGACGTGAGCCCGGGTTTAATTTTTGGAATGCTTTTTTAGTTTTTTGCTAAAGTTGTAGTTTCATTATTTAAATTAGTTTCTTATAGTTATAGTTATAGTACGTAATTTTTTATGCTAGATTCGAGCGGATCAGAGTTGGAAAATCGAGGAAAGGGCCTTCTTATTGATTGATTGAGCGATATTTGAGGCAAATGACTTGTCTAACCTTGTGTGTAGGAAATCCCCTTAGGATTTGGTATTGTTGTGACAATTTGTGATATGTGAGAGCCGAGTACGCGAGGTGACCGGTTCGTACATAGGTAAATGTTGGAATTCCGACTTTATCTCTCCTTTTATGCCTTAACTGAGTTACTTTAGCATATATTGTCATCATGTTTAACACCATTTCACCTGTCTACATGTCTTATCTCTTATTTGCAACTTGTACTACATGTTTAGCTTAATTACCGCTTTCTTGATTCCATATTCCTTATTTAACTGTGGGATTCTTTACTTGAAACTGCTATCCGTAAAATATCAGTGTTTCAGTTATTATGTTTTGGTTTCCGTGATTATTGTTGAGATGACTGTTTGGTTGTTGCACGAGGTTTCTACTATGCCACCGTGATTATTGATACACATGCGGTGGTATAAGGTTTGGGTGTTGAAACGCATATTGTGAGATAAGGTGGGGTTGATACGCGTGGCTAGTAGGGGAACTACCAGAAGTCATGCGGTTTGATAAGGTTGGCTAAAATGCGGGATGCTAGTTCGGGAAAATTATTTTTCAAAACAAAAATATAAAGGCTCCCGCGGTGATATAGGGAAATATTGTGAGATATTTACTTTTGAGACTACGAGGCGGTACCTCAGGAGTGCCCTTGTTGATTTTTCTCTATTTGTTGTATTGTTGTTGTTCCTTAACTTGTAAGATTTGTGCTTTCCATTCATGTTGTAATTGTCTTTCTTGATTCCGTGTTATTACCTTCCATAAATTCTCATTGTTTCACTAAGGGTTCCTTCTTATTAGATTAAAAATTTCAACATATACTCAGTTTTTAAAACTTAAGACATAAATCGACAAGGATTATTAGCCAGTTTTTAATCAAAAGCGGTCATGAGGAGGCGTGAGCCAATATATATACAGACCTGTAATCCATAACAACTATCGTGTGTGTGCCAGGAACTAGTGTCACAAGTCCTACATGCATACTAACAGAATATACAAAAGATATAATATACAGTCCCACTGTCTGAAAGAAATAGACAGGAAATAAGCAAAGGAAACTCCATGGTGCTGTTGGAGATCGCCAGGAGAAAAGCAGCTCACCATGAAGTCAGGTCTGTCTAAAATCAGAATCAAGCTCCGGTCTGACAACCAGGTGCACCAGCCTCAGAACCTATACAATTAAGTACAGAAGCGTAGCATGAGTACATAAATATATATGTACCCAGTGAGTATCCTGCCTAACCTCGAAGAAGTAGTGACGAGAGGTCGACTTGACACTCACTAAGGTCCAACAATATTATTTAACAGAATATGATAAAAACGGTAGGCATGTAAAGGCAGTGAAGAAGAAAATATATATAAGGCACTGAAATCCAAGGAAGTACTAGAAATAAATAAACAATTACTACTTCACCTTCCCCCAAATATCTGACAAATCAATGTCCATGAATTTAGTAACAAATAAATCATGCGCATACAGGATAAGGACAACCGACCTGAGCCATAATATAGTCGTGTCCGTGCACTGCCGAGGGTCGAATGGCCCGAACCATAAGTTCACCTTACCATAAAGTACTCACATCTATGCATTGCCGAGGATCGAACGGCCCAAACCATAAGTGCATCTTTTCCATAAAGTAATCATCTCTATGCACTGCCGAGGATCGAACGGCCCGAACCATAAGTGCATCTTCAAATCCGCCGTGGCGTACGACCTGTTCCCACAAAAGTGGGGGAAATCACACTCCGCTCGCGGAATGTAAATTGCGAAGCGGTCACAAGCACACACAATATTCTTTTTTTTAAAAGTACGTTTCAGTAAACAATTCCTTACAAATTTTCTCAAATTCCATGATCTCAGGGAGATAAGCCGCATGTAACATTTAATTTATTAAGTATATAATTCATTTAAAGTAAAACACAAGGCATGATGTGGACCTGACTACACGGACATAATAATAATAGCCGCTACATACGGACTCTCGTCACTTTGTACGTACGTAGCCCCCACAATTATTACACATAGCATTTAAAACACATACGGGGACAATTCCCTCTTACGAGGTTAGAAAGGAGACAGACCTCGCGTCGCACCTACTCCACGGGTCAAGAAAGCGCCCGAAACTCTGAACTCGTCACCCAAAGGACTCGAAGCTAACCAAACGTTACGTAAATATATCAAATTATACTCAAAGCATGGAATTCTCCTATTATTTAGTCAAATTCATCATTCTTGAAGAAATCCCAAAATCCAACCCCGGGCCCGCATGCTCGGATTCCGAAAATTCTCGAAGGAAACACTCACCCATAACCTAAGGATCGTTAATATATGATTTTTGTATGAATTCATAGCCAATGCACGGGTAATTTTCTAAATTTTTGAAAGCCCTAGGTCACTACCCAAATTCTTAATTTTCACTAATTAGGTAGTTAATTTAACTAGTAATTCATGCATTAAACTAATACTAGGGTAGAATTTACTTACCTTCGATAACTAGGTCGTTTGCCCCTCTTGAATGCTAAAAATCACCCCTAAGGAAAAATAAGAAGATGACGAAAAATGAATCAATCCCGCTATGAAAACACACTACCCAGTGGTTTCCTCTATGCGAACGTAGCCTGGGAAGTGCGTTTGCGATGCCTTAAATGACCAGGCCCACATGGGCCTTCTATGAGAACGCGGAGGGAGTCCTGCGAACGCACAGGGTAAGGGGTAGCTGGGCTGGCCCAATGGCCGGACTCTATGCAAACGCGGGGGAGGTGTGCGAACGCACTGGATCAGGAGCCCAACCCATCGCAATCGCGGTGCCTTTAGTGCGAACGCACATGGCATTCACCACCCCTGCCCAGTTCCTTCTTCGCGAATGCGGTAACCCCTCTGCGAACGCAGAGAAGAAAACCAAGACTAGAATTTTTGGTGTTTTGAAATTAGCTCCGAGGGGTCCGAAACTCACCCGAGCCCCGCTGGACCTCGTCCAAGGCACTGAAAAGTCTGTATTCATTATACGGACTCGCTCGAATTTTTGGAACGTGAAAAAAAATAGTGAAACCAAGAATCCGACCCCAAAACCAAATTGAATCAAACTTTGAACTTTAAGTTCTAGAATTCGCTAACAATACGCTGAACTGACCTATACTACTCGGAATGACACCAAATTTTGCAGGAAAGTCACAAATGACATAACAGAACTATTCCCGGTCTCAGAATTCCGTTCGGACCTCGATAATGCAAAACACATCCCAAACCATAATATTAACTTAAGGAAATTCTTATTTCGATATTGGGCGCCGAAACGCTCCCTGGTCATCCAAAACCCATTCCGAACATACGCCCAAGTCCGAAATTATCATACGAAGCTACCAAAACCGTCAAAACTCGATTCTGAGGTCGTTTGCTCAAAATGTTGACCGAAGTCAAAATTAGCCTTAAAGGTCAACCTGAACGAACCAAGTGTTCCAATATTGCTCTAAACATTTCTGAATCCCGGACCACCTGCCCCCGCAAGTCATAAATCACAATAAGCCGCTATGGGAAGTTTTATTTAGGGGAACGGGGTCCGATAATGCAAAATGACCGGTCGGGTCGTTACATTCTCCACCTCTTAAATATACGTTCGTCCTCGAACGGGTCTAGAATCATACCTGAAGTGCTGAATAAGTGCGGATATCTGTTTCGCATGTCCTCCTCGGACTCCCAGGTCACTTCCTCGACTGGTTGGCCCCTCCACTGGACCTTCATCCAGACACTCTCTTGGAACTCAACTGGCGATCATGTCTATCAGTAATAGCAACTGGCTCCTCCTCGTAGCCCAACCTCTCATCCAACTGAATAGTGCTGAAATCAACCACGTGAGAGAAGTCGGCGTGGTACCTCCGGAGCATGGATACATGAAAGACCAGATGAACTCCTGATAAACTGGGAGGTAAGGCTAGCTCATAAGCAACCTCCCCAACTCGCCTCAACACCTCAAAGGGACCTACAAACCTCGGGCTCAACTTGCCCTTCTTCCAAAACCTCATAATACCCTTCATCAGCGAGACCTTCAACATAACCTTGTTTCCCTCCATAAATGATATATCACGCGCCCTCTGATCCACGTAACTCTTCTGTCTGGACTGTGCTGTGCGGAGCCTCTCCTGGATCAACTTCACCTTCTCCACAGCATCCCTCACCAGGTCGGTACCATATAACTTAGCCTCGCCAGGCTCAAACCACCCGATAGGGGAATGACATCGCCGACAATACAAAGCCTAAAATGGAGCCATCTCGATGCTGGACTGATAACTATTATTGTAAGCAAACTCGGCCAAAGGCAAGACTGGTCCCACTGACCTCCGTAGTCAATCACGCATGTCCTCCAATATCTGAACTGTACGCTCCGACGGGCCATCAGTCTGAGGGTGAAATGTTGTGCTGAGATCTATCTGTGTGCCCATCTCACTATGCAATGCTCTCCAGAAATACGAGGTGAACTGAGGACCTCGATCTGATATAATGGACACCGGCACACCTTGCAACCGGACTATCTCTTGAATGTAGATCTGGGCTAACCTCTCTGAAGTATATGTGGTAGCTACAGGAATGAAGTGTGCTGATTTGGTCAATCTATCCACAATGACCCAAACCGCGTCAACCTTCCGCAAAGTCCAAGGCAACCCAACACGAAGTCCATAGTGATGCGCTCCCACTTCCACTTTGGAACGGGCATCTGCTGAAGTAGGCCTCCTGGCCTCTGGTGCTCACACTTCACCTGCTGGAAATTAAGACATCTAGTCACATACTCCACAATGTCCCTCTTCATCCGCCTCCACCAGTAATGCTGCTTCAAATCACGATACATCTTCGTAGCACCAGGATGAACATAATACCAAGAACTGTGTGCCTCTTCTAGAATCCTCTCCCTCAGTCCATCAACATTAGGAATACATAAAGGGCCCTAAAGTCTCAGAAAACCATCCTTGCCAATGGCAACCTCCTTGGCACCACCCTGTACCACTGTCTCCCGAAGCTCTGCTAAGCACGGATCATCGAACTGCCGGGCCTTAATCTCCCCAAATACGAAGACTAAGCAACCATATGTACAAGGCTCTAAAAGGTCTAATCTCACCAGGCGATTGTCCAAGGACTGAATGTCCAAGGCTAGAGGTCTCTCCTCTACTGCAATATAAGCCAAGCTACCATACTCTCCGCCTTCCTGGTCAAAGCCTCTGCTACCACATTAGCCTTGTCCGGATGATAAAGAATGGTGATACCATAATCCTTCAACAACTCAAGCCATCTGCGCTGCCTCAGATTAAGATCTCTCTGCTTGAACAAGTGCTGCAAGGTGTGGTGGTTTGTATAAACCTCACAGGACACCCCATACAGGTAGTGCCTCCAAATCTTAAGAGCATGAACAATCGCCGCCAACTCTAAATCGTGCACACGGTAATTCTTCTCATGAACCTTTAGATGGCGTGAATCATAAGCAATAACTCTCCCCTCCTGCATCAACACACATCCCAAGCCAACGCGCGAAGCGTCGCAATACACTGTATACATCCGCGAACCGGAAGGCAACACCAGAACTGGTGCTGAGGTCAATGCTGCCTTGAGCTTCTGAAAGTTCACCTCACACTCGTCAGGCCATCGAAACGGGGCATTCTTCTGAGGCAATCTAGTCAATGGAGCTGCAATAGAAGAGAATCCCTCCACAAATCGGCGATAATAGCTTGCTAGGCCCAAAAAGCTCCCGATCTCTATAGCTGAAGTAGGATGCACCCAACTCTGAACTGCCTCGATCTTCTGAGGATCAACCTTAATACCATTCCCGGATACCACATTCCCCATGAATTCTACGGAATCCAACCAGAACTCACACTTGGATAACTTAGCATATAGCTTCTGTTCCCGCAAGGTCTGGGGCACAACTCTCAAATGCTGCTCGTGCTCCCCCAGGCTACGTGAGTAAATCAAGATGTCATCAGTAAAGACAATAAAAAAGGAGTCAATATACGGCCTGAACACCCTATTCATCAAGTCCATGAATGTTGCTGGGGCATTAGTCAAGCCAAAGAACATCCCCAGGAACTCATAGTGGCCATATCTCGTACGAAAAGCAGTCTTCAGAACATCTGAGGCCCGAATCTTCAACTGATGATATCCCTATCTCAAATCAATCTTAGAAAACACAAGAGCACTATGCAATTGGTCAAAAAAATCATCAATGCGCGGCAAAGGATACTTGTTCTTAATGGTGACCTTTTTCTACTGGCGGTAATCAATACACATCCACATGGACCCATCCTTCTTCCTCACGAATAGAACTAGAGCACCCTATGGCAATACACTCGGTCTGATGAATCCCTTAGCTAAAAACTCCTCAAGTTGCTCCTTCAACTTCTTCAACTCCTTCAGAGCCATACGGTACGGAGGAATAGATATAGGCTGGGTGCCTAGAGCTAAATCAATGCAGAAATTAACATCACGATCCGAAGGCATGCCTGGAAGGTCTGAAGAAAATACATCAGCAAACTCTCGAACCACTGGCACTGAATCAATCATCGGAGACTCGGCAGTGGTGTCCCGCACATAAGCAAGATAGGCCAGACAACCCTTCTCAACCATATGTCGAGCCTTCAGGAATGAAACAACCCGGCTGGCTGCACTAACTGAGGAACCTCTCCACTCCAGCCTAAGCGACTCGGGCATGGCTAAAGTAACTGTCTTAGCATGGCAATCTAGCACATCATGATAAGGAGATAGCCAATCCATGCCTAGAATAACCTCAAAATCAACCATGTCAAGAAATAAAAGGTCTGCTCTGGTTTCGAACCCACAGAAGGTGATCACAAGGCCGATAGATCCAATCTACCACCACAGAATCACCCACAGGAGTGGACACATATATAGGAGAACCCAAGGACTCGCAAGGAGCATCCAGAAAATGAGCAAATAATGCTGAAACATATGAATAGGTGGATCCTGGATCAAATAATACTGAAGCCTCTCTACCACATACCGAGATAATACATGTGATCACGGCGTATGAGGCCACTGCATCTAATCTGGACGGAATGGCATAGAATCTAGCTGGAGTACCGGAAGACTGAGCTCCACCAGAGTGTACAGGAGCTGCCTGACCTCCCCCTGGCTGACCTCCACCTCTAGGACGACCCCTACCGACCTCTCATCCACATCTAGGTGGCCGGACTACTAGTGCCGGACCCATCGGCTGATAACCCTGCTGTACGGCCTTGCCTCGAAACCTGGGACAATGCCTCCTCATATGACCTGGCTCTCCACACTCGTAACAACCCCCAGGTACCATAGTCTGCTGCCCCGAAGAAGAACCCTGAATGGCCGGAGGGCGATGTGGGCCCTCTGACATAGCACTGAAGTAGGGGTCGGAGGATCTCGGATGACTGGGATAACCACTGGGTGAACTCTGAATGGCTGGAGGACGGTATGAATGCTCTGGCATGGCACTGAAATGAGGCCTCTCTGGAACACCTCGGGAAGGTGATGGAGGTGCTGAATATGCTGCTGGGCTGACTACTGCTAAACTGACCTCTGCCCCTAGCTGGGGCACCTCTGAAATCTCCGGAGAATCTAGCCCTCTTGTCCTGCTGCCCCTGCTCTCTTCTCCTCGACCGATACCCCTCGATTCTGCGAGCAATCTCTACCACGAGCTGATAAGGAGTACCCATCTCCACATCTCGGGCCATGGTGGCCCTAATACCTGGATGCAACCCAGCCACAAATCTCCGCACCCTATATGCATCAATAGGTAGTATCATGAGTTTCATGGTGAGACAACTCTGAAAATCTGGCCTCATAATTTGTCACTAACATCTGTCCCTGCTCTAGCCGCTCAAACTGATACCGCAGCTCTGCCCTCTCAGAGGGTGGGATATATCTATCCAGAAACATCTGTGTGAACTGCTCCCAAGTGACAGGAGGAGAATCTGCTGGCCTGCTGAGAATATAGGACTGCCGCCACCTACGAGCTATGCCATCTAACTGGAAGGTAGTGAAATCCACTCCATGGGACTCTAGTATCCTCATGTTGTGTAGTTTGTCCCTGCACCTGTCCATAAAATACTGGGCATCCTCGCCTCGCTCACCACAAAAGACTGAGGGTGCAATCGATTCCATCTATCCAATAACTTCTGCGGATCGCCGTCTACAGCTGGTCTGGGCTCAGGTGCTGCTGCAACAGGCCGGACCCCACCCACAGACAGTGTACCCGGGGTAGAATGTAATGCTGTTGTCTGGTTTGCAGCCTGGGCAGTAGGGGTCTGGACTCCTCCCCCCCTCTCCCCCACTTGAGAAGTGGCAGGATCTGCTGGAAATAAACCAGCATGGGACATAGTGTCCATAAATCTCATCATACGACCCATGATTGCCTGGAAGCCTAGTGTCGTCATGAAGTCTACTGGAGCAGGATCTACTGGAGGCACCTCGTCCTGCTCCTCTATGATAGGGTCCTCTGGTGGTGGCACCAGAATAGCTCTGGGACGCCCTTATCCCCTACCTCGGGCCGGTGCCTTCCCCCGGTCTCTGCCGCAGCCTCGGACAACGGGGATAACGGCCCTTCCCGGGTCTGGAACATCAGATGCACGCGTCTCACCATCTGTGAGAGAATAGAAGAATGAGTTTAGTAAATCATCGACTGCACGATAGAATAAGAACAAAGAGAGGTTTTCTAACACCCTATATCCTCCTGAAGATAAGTACAGACGTCTCCATACCGATCCGCAAGACTCTACTGGGTTAGCCCGTGACTCGTGAGACTTACGTGAACCTAGTGCTCTGATACCATGTTGTCACGACCCTAAATCCTAACTTAGGTCGTAATGACGCCCAACAGCGGGGTCAGGCAAGACAACACTCAATTTACTAAGGGTTCCTTCTTATTAGATTAAACATTTCAACATATACTCAGTTTTTAGAACTTAAGACATAAATTGATAAGGATAATTAGCCAGTTTTTAATCAAAAGCGGTCATGAGGAGGCGTGAGCCAATATATATATATACAAACCTTTAATCCATAATACTTATCACGTGTGTGCCAGGAACTAGTGTCACAAATCCTACGGGCGTACTAACAAAATATACAAAAGATATAATATACAGTCCCACTGTTTGAAAGAAATAGACGAGAAATAAGCAAAAGAAACTCCATGGTGCTGTCGCAGCTCACCGTGAGGTCAGGTCTGTTTAATATCAGAATTAAGCTCCGGTCTGACAACCAGGTGCACCAGCCTCAAAACCTGTACAATTAAGTACAGAAGCATAGCATGAGTACATAAATATATATGTACCTAGTGAGTATCATGCCTAACCTCGAAGAAGTAGTGACGAGAGGTCGACTTGACACTCACTAAGGTCTAACAATATAATTTAACAGAATATGATGAAAACGGAAGGCATGTAAAGGCAGTGAAACAACAAATATATATAAGGCACTAAACAAGGAAGTACTAGAAATAAATAAACAATTACTACTTCACCTTCCCCCAAATATCTGACAAATCAATGTCCATGAATTTAGTAACAAATAAATCATACGCATACAGGATAAGGACAACCGGCCTGAGCCATAAGATAGTCGTGTCTGTGCACTGCCGAGGGTCGAACGGCCCGAACCATAAGTGCACCTTACCATAAAGTACTCACATCTATGCACTGCTGAGGAATCGAACGGCCCGAACCATAAGTGCACCTTACCATAAAGTACTCACATCTATGCACTGCTGAGGAATCGAACGGCCCGAACCATAAGTGCATATTTTCCATAAAGTAATCATCTCTATGCACTTCCAAGGATCGAACGGCCCGAACCATAAGTACATCTCTGCAATGGCGTATGATCCGTTCCCATAAGAGTGGAGGAAATCACACTCCGCTCGCGGAATGTAAATTGCGAAGCGGTCACAAGCATACACAATTTTCTTTTTTTAAAATTACTTTTCAGTAAACAATTCCTTACAAATTTTCTCAAATTCCATGATCTCAGGGAAATAAGCCGCATGTAACATTTAATTTATTAAGCATATAGTTCATTTCAAGTAAAACACAAGGCATGATGTGAACATGACTACCCGGACATAATAATAATAGCCGCTACGTAAGGACTCTGATCACTTCGTACGTAGGTAGCCCCCACAATTATCACACATAGCATTTAAAATACCTACGGGGACAATTCCCTCTTACGAGGTTAGAAAGGAGACTCACCTCGCGTCGCACCTACTCCCTGGGTCAAGAATGCGCCCGAAACTCCGAATTCGTCACCCAAAGGACTCGAAGCTAACCAAACGTTATGTAAATATATCAAATTATACTCAAAGCATGGAATTCTCCTATTATTTAGTCAAATTCATCATTCTTGAAGAAATTCCAAAATTCAAACCCGGGCCCGCATGCTCGGATTCCGAAAATTTTCGAACAAAAAAGTCACCCATAACCTAAGGATCGTTAATATATGATTTTTGTATGAATTCATAGCCAATGCACGGGTAATTTTCGAAATTTTCGAAAGCACTAGGTTACTACCCAAATCCTTAATTTTCACTACTTAGGTAGTTAATTTAACTAGTAATTCATGCATTAAACTAATACTTAGGGTAGAATTTACTTACCTTCAATAACTAGGTCGTTTTCCCCTCTTGAATGCTAAAAATTGCCCCAAGGAAGAAGAAGAAGATGAGGAAAAATGAATTAATCCCGCTACAAAAATACACTGCCCAGTGGTTTCCTCTATACGAACACAGCCTGGGAAGTGCGTTTGTGATGCCTTAAATGACCAGGCCCACATGGGTCTTCTATGCGAACACGGAGGGAGTCCTACGAACGCATAGGGTAAGGGGTAGCTCGGCTGGCCCAATGGCCAGACTCTATGCGAACGCGGGGGAGGTGTGCGAACGCACTGGGTCAGGAGCCCAACCCAATAGCGATCACGGTGCCTTTAGTGAGAACGCACAGGGCATTCACCACCCCTGCCCAGTTCCTTCTTCGCGAACGCGGTAACCCCTCCGCGAACGCAGAGAAGGAAACCAAACCTGGAATTTCTGGTGTATCAAAATTAGCCCCGAGGGCTTCGAAACTCACCCGAGCCCTCAGGACCTTGTCCAAAGGCACTGGCAAGTCTGTATTCATGATACAGACTCACTCAAATTTTTGGAACGTGAAAAACAACAACGAAACTAAGAATCCGACCCCAAAACCAAATTGAATCAAACTTTGAACTTTAAGTTCTAGAATTCGCTAACAATGTGTCGAACCGACCTATACTACTCGCAATGACACCAAATTTTGCAGGCAAGTCATAAATGACATAACGGAACTATTCCCGATCTCGAAATTCTGTTCGAACCTCGATAACACAAAATACGTCCCAAACCACAATATTAACTTAAGGAAATTCCTACTTCGATATTGGACGCCGAAACGCTCCCGGGTCATCCAAAACCCATTCCGAATATACGCCCAAGTCCGAAATCATCATACGAAGCTACCTAAACCGTCAAAACTCAATTCCGAGGTCATTTGCTCAAAATCTTGACCGAAGTCAAACTTGGCCTTAAAGGCCAACCTGAATGAACCAAGTGTTCCAATATTTCTCTAAAGATTTCTGAATCCCAGACCACCCGCCCCCGCAAGTCATAAATCACAATAAGTCGCTATGGGAAGTTTTATTTAGGGGAATGGGGTGCGATAACGCAAAACGACCGGTCGGCTCATTACATCACTATACTATTTTATCTTCTGCCTTGTTTCTTATTATTCCCAGCAGGGCCTTGACCTGGCCTCGTCACTACTCTACCGAGGTTAGGCTTGGTATTTACTGAGTATCGTTGTGGTGTACTCATACTACTCTTCCGCATATCTTTTTGTGCAGACCCAGGTTTTTCCTACCAGGTCAGGTATCGGTGAGATAGTCTGTGCGTGGAGAGTTCAAGGTATATCTGCCAGCATCTGCAGACCTCAGAGCCCCCCTCTATCTCTAATTCCCTATTATGTTGTTTTTCCTTATTCTCATTAGACTATGTTGTATAGAGATAATTAGCAGTTCTTTTAGAGCTTGTGACTTATTTCTATCGGGTTTTGGGAGTTGTAACTATTTTAAATCGCAATTTTTATTTATTTCATATGTTCAGGTTTGAGTTTCACTTTTATATTCAATTATTTCGCATAATTGATAGACTTACCGAGTCTTAAAAACTAGGTTCCATTACAACATCTTACGGAGAAAAATTGAGATAGTGACGGTATAAAAAAAAATTGAATTTGATTACAGCCTTTTTACTTTATATTTGTTCTATCAAAAGAAAAAAAAAGTAAACTAAACGTACAATTGTAATAATTGATAAAATTTCTTTCCTCTTTTCCTTCCCAGTAAACTTCTCAATCCAAAAGAATACCGACTTTCTCTATGTTTTCCTCTTTCTTGTCCCTCTTAACGCCCATTCTTTATCTAATTTCGAAAAATAAAAATGTGTGACATGAGGACCATTGGCTAATTAAATATCACGTTCTTTCTTGTCTCCAAATTAATTTATTGAAATTCCACCTCAATGAAAATGACTTGGTGCGGAGAATTCCAGAGCTTTTGAGGACATGAAGATGTCTTTAAATAAAAACATCACGACATGCATTTGATCGAAAAAAATATCAAATTATGTAATTACACTCAATTAAACATAGATTCTAATTCCTAGGTGACTTTTCAAGCATCTATATATTTATATAAAGGAGGAAATTGTCAAGCTGATGTGGCATGTCTCATATGCAAGGATTCTCATTTATCTTGATTCTCCTTTTTTTGCTTTTTATTCTTTCTTCGGACCACTTTTTATTACTAATTTATTACAACTAATACACTCAATACCAACAATTATTCAATGTACGTTACTATTTCTATTCATATTACTGAATATAAGTTACAAATTGTATTGGTCACTGTAAATACTAAAGCACCTCTTCTCCATTACATACCTTTCTTCTTTTTCTCATTAATCGTTCTTCTACTTTTCATTCAAGCTCTTTGTAAAGAATTTTTTTTTTCTTTTACCTGTTGATCAGAGAGTGGTGCTGGGGGAGTGGGAACTAGAAACGCATATATCGTTATGTGGCAGCAACAGAGAATCTGATTTTGTGGAATTTTCCATGATATTAGTAGGAAGGAAAATGGGAGTTGTTTGCTTCTTTAAGGAAGGATAATAGTTTTTAATTTTCTGTAGGAACTCAAAGGTATGAATATGACTAGGAAAATTATACCAGAAAAGAAAAAAAAAACTGGTTTACTGATAATATATTTTGTTTAATATTTTGGTATCTAAATATTACTTTCAAGATCAGATTATCTATGTATTATTATTTTATTTTATTTTATTTGCAATTTATAGTATATATTGAATGCTACTTCATAAAAATAGGTAAATATTGCGAGGGAAATTATGAATCGAGCATTAGAGTGGGAGCAGAAGGTTCTAGGCGTTCCTGCTGATATTTTTGCTTTCATACAATCCATAACTTTTTTTGAAACATGATTTTCTTGGTATTTTTTTCTAAAAAGAATTAATTGTGCACTGAAAGGATCCATTTAAAACTTTGATCTTTTATTTACTTGATAATACAGTAGATTTATGCGTTACCTTATTGACTAATCCATTTTATTGTTGTTAAAATAGTTATGTGCTATTAGGTGCTTCAATACATTTAGTCAGTAAATTCTTGTAACGACCCGAAAGGTCGTTTTGAGCTCTAGCGCGTCGTTTGGCAGTTTGAGGCCATGAGTAGCTTCACTTCAGGTATTATGACTTTACGTGTGGTGGTCAGAATTCAATTTCGGGAAGTTCGGAGTTAATTTGGAAAGAAAATTCTCATTTCGGAAGCTTTAAGTTGGAAAATTGACTAAGGTGTGATTTTTTAGTAAACAACCTCGGAATCGGGACTTGAAAGTTCCAACAGGTTCGTATTATGGTTTTGGACTTGGGCGTATGTCCGGATCGGATTTTGGATGACCCGGGAGCGTTTCGCCACCTATTGTGGAAAGTTGGTATTTTGGAAGGATTTCATAAATTTGGGTTGAAGTGTATTTTAATATTATCGATGTGGGTTTGGGATTCCGAGTCTGGGAATAGCTCTGTATGGTGATCCTAGTCTTAAGAGCGCGTCTGGATGTGGATTTGGAGGTCCATGGGTCATTTTTTTCTCGCCAAATTGGCGAAAGTTGAAATTTGCAGGTTTTTGGGAAGTTTGACCGGGAGTAGACCTCTTGATATCGGGGTCAGATTCCGACTCCGAAAGTTGGAGTAGGTCCGTAATGTCAAATGCGACTTCTATGCAAAATTTGAGGTCAATCAGACGTGATTTGATAGGTTTCGGCATCGAATGTAGAAGTTTGAAGTTATATATTTCATTAAGCTTGAATTGGGGTGCGATTTATGATTTCGATATTGTCTGATGTGATTTGAGGCGCATAAGGTGGTCGAGGATAAAGGGACATCCCTCGATCTTGCTTACGTAAAATCAGAGGAGAATCACTATTCTCCAGAAAGGGGGGTGGATCTGGCCGAGAGTCACATCATACCTTTTGCAAAAGGCAATGACGATAGGGTCTAAGGGACCCAATGTGAAGGGGTAAGTGTAAACACTTAGAAAACCCTCCACGTGGGTAGTGATCGATTCCTCGGGGGAAGTAACTACCACGTGCTTATTGTTCCAGTTGCAGTCCTCTTTAACCTTGGTGAGGAGGTCTTCGGTGAATGTGCATATGTACCTCGAGACCGACTCACATCGGCCTAGTATCGAGGAGGTCTTTTCGACCTTAAAATCAGTAACAATTGGGCACCCTACCAGAACGAATTCCTCAGGGTGAGGCTCCGCCGCAGCCTCACCACCGCCGAATCATGATGAAGAAGCAGCGTCCTTTTGCAGTACGGTCTTGGAAGTTATCACCATTGATAAACATGAGAAAAGAGAATTAAAATAGTATGCGGTTTGATGAGAGTTCAAGAAATATGGGTAAAAAAGTTGTAAAGCGAAGGGATTTTTGAAGAAAAAAGCAAGAGTAGGAAGAGCTTTGAATGTAAAAGTTTGAATGAGGAAAAACTAGGGTACTTATAGCTTGCTGGTGACGGTTCAAAACCGGTAGTGGCTGATCAGCGACTGACAGGAATTTAATACATTGGTAACTGGACCGACAAGACGTTTCGAGTTGTTTCTTATGTCATGATCGGATTTATCAGCGACGTTCGTCGCTTACGTCATTACACATCGAGACGGAGCTTGGAAATTCATATTGTTTCTCGTCATTTCTTTTCGAGAAATAAGGGGAATATCCGTATACAGTCAAAGCCGGGCTTGCCCTTCGTATGACTAATCGAGATTGGAACATGATAGGTCAAGTGTCACGCCCCAAACTAGGGGAGGCACGACTGACACTCGATATTGTATTTGATCGAGTTAGCCACTAAACATACTAGCTAACTAAACTAGGGCCCAACAGATCGGGCAACACAACATCTGAAATGCTAAGCCTAGACCGTTAAGGTCATGACCTGAATAACAATAAGCCATATAAACAAAGGTAGACAAGCCAAAATAATAAAGTACTAGCTGGCCGACGAGGCCGCGACTGAAGACATACATGCCTACACACATATATATACATGCCAAGCCTATGGGCTGGAGACTGAAAGCTGCAAAAAGAAACCCAGAATACTGTGTCCACAATAGCCTCTAAGAGTGTCATAAGCGTTGTCGAGACAAGGTCCCGACTATACCCAAACTGTACAAAAAAATTAACCATCCCACTAAAGCTCCAGGAAGAGGTGGAGCTTACCAACTCACAGCTGAACCCCGAAATCCTAGCGGAGGGGTCGATCAGAGTCCCTACCTGGACCTGCACGCACGAAACAAAATGCAGTGTCCCCAGGCAACGGGACATCAGTACGAATAAAAATGTACTGGTATGTAAGGCAAAAAGTAGAATCATACATAGCTGATGTAAAAAGGGTAATAGAGATAACACCTGACACTGAAACTCCATGGCCGACATCCGACCTCATAGTAATCAAATATGCATGGTATGCTCGTGTAANCTATGCATGGTATGTTCGTGTAATCGTATGTCGTGAATACATATATATTGATGCAAATGCATGACATACTCAACCAAATGCTAGCAATGGCGGTCTCTTCCGGTAGCTACCCGGTATCATATTTCCAACCTGTGGCCATCTGTATAATATTTATAGCCTTTCGGACAAATAGGCCCCTTACCTCCGATTATAGCTCGAAGTCCATGCATATATGCCATGTATGATATGAACTTTGAATGCACATAATAGGCCATAACAAGAACTTAGCCAATTCTTGGCTCATTGGTACTCTTGTTCTCATAATCTCATAATCACCTTCGTATCGCATACAAATGTCTCGGTGAACCTCATATGTTTTTTGAATAAGCTTGAAAACTGAACTCGACTTTTAGAAAGATAACTTAACTCTGAAGATGTTCATAAAAAGTTTAAGGTGGTTCACTTAGTCCTTATACCTGATTTCTTGATAATTAGTAAAAGAAAGTATTTCAAAAATCAAGTGTTTTAGTAGTTTAAACATAAAAATAATATTTGAGCTTTTTGGAAATCGGCGTATCACTTTAGAGATTTTTAAAATACACTTTAACAAGGAAGAAGGACTGATCGCAAATACTAAATGCCTTTATTTTTAAGTCACACAACCCAAAGACGAATAAGAATTCATATATATGGACATATAGTTAAGAAAGCCGACAAAAGGACATATATAGATGTCGAATATCCTATTTAACCGAATTAGTAGAATATCAACAATAACATCATCAAAATACTTCAGCTACGATCCCAATGCCTTTCACAGAAGGTCTTTCTAGCAATAGAATAGTAAAATATCACATTTGGCGTCTTAGGAATTTCCCAGAATTCGTGCTAAAAGGAAGGACGAAGCTTAGCCTTAACATACCTCTCCAATGAACGTACGAATGTCTGTAGTTCCTTCACGAAAGTTGTTACTTACATCCTAAGCTTCGCAAAAACTATATATGTGCAGCTTATACACACATAGAAACAGTTCATAATTGAGTTTACATCGGAAGATTTTCCATATGACCCTAACTTGACGAAACGTCAGTAGAACTTTGTAAAAATGATCATAAAAGAGTCCCAAGATGATTACCTTGGCAAACTAACTATAAATCCTGAAGAACCAGCAAGAACAACAAATTCCTATCTTCCAAAAATAGCTCCAAACACAGCTAATAGAAAGGGAAAACGATTGCAAAGCGTAGAGATTGCGTTTCTAGGCACGAGGGCAAACTTTAACGATAGAAATCGTCAAAAACGCACCTTAATAACTCAAGAACACCATGGGACCTTCTCTTCAGCTTTCTCACTGTTTTGGGACTAAAATGAAATGTTTTGGGGTCTTAAAAGTCGAATTTGCCGACTTATACCACTTGTTTGACCCGACCCGGTTCGCGGCCCGGTTTCAGCTCGGACAGTCCGCGGTAAAACAGTCATAACTCTTTACTCCAATGTCGGTTTGATGTGAAGTTTTCTTGGTTGAAAACTAGACTCATAGACCTTCGATTAGGTCATTTGTGGGTCCCATATCTATTTATATATTGGGATAAATGATCTGATATATTTGACTCAAAGTTTAAAAAATTTACTAGAGAAATTTACGATAACTTTTGCCGACCTTTATTTCGCAACTTGCTTGACTCCAAAACTTAACAATGTGACCAGTGTGATATTATAATACCTCCTAACACATTATTCTTAGTATATTAGACACTCTTAGTCTTATCCAACAGGTGCAAGTTAACTTAAACCTTTTGAACGCGCGGAGTGCTACCCGAGCCATTTCTTTAACCACAAACCTTTGTTTAAATGATTCCTTTGAACTAAAGCTTTAGTTTAGTTCCTTGATATTACCACACATTTTCAGTCTTATTCTCCCAATGTGCTATACCCAATCATATATACCTAATATAACAACGCCACGTTATGTATATTACGTAGGAGAAGAGAAAAAAACACATGGGGTCTCACAGTCTCCCCCTTTAAGAACATTCGTCTGCGAATGGTTCAAGTCAATCCCTTGGTTTCATTTCTTTTCCGCTAATACATTATTTGCGAGGCTATATTTGTTACATTTGCAAAGCATAAATTAAATTCTGAAGATTCCAATTACTAGGCTTCGTATAACTATCTCGCAATAAGAAATTTAAATTGCACTTTCAAGTCATTTAAAATCCAATTAAGTTGTTGTAAAGGAATAATTGCCAATTATTTTAATGCGACTCACCTTAAGTCATAAATAGGTGGGAGTACTTCTTCCTCGTTTCCTCCTCAGCTTCCCAGGTCATTTCCTCGATGTTGTTATTTCGCCATAACACTTTCACGGAAGCCATTTCTTTAGTTCGAAGCATTCTTATCTGCCGATCTAAAATAGCTACTGGTACCTCTGCATAAGATAAGTCTTCAGCAATGTGAAATCCTCAATGGGCATAATACGTGAAGGATCTCCAATGCACTTCGACAACATAGATACATGAAACACATGATGGACTGCTTTCAATTCTGAAGGCAAATCAAGCTCGTACGCCACCCTACCAATCCTCCGAATAATATTATACGGTCCAACATACTTGGGGATGAGCTTCCCCTTCTTTCCAAATTGCATGATGCCCTTCATAGGCGATACTTTCAGGAAAACCCAATCTTCTACATCA
Source organism: Nicotiana paniculata (assembly GCA_005239505.1). Taxonomy (NCBI): domain Eukaryota; kingdom Viridiplantae; phylum Streptophyta; class Magnoliopsida; order Solanales; family Solanaceae; genus Nicotiana; species Nicotiana paniculata. The sequence goes on from ML354543.1 coordinate 21,390, forward strand.
AACTCTAAGTCTCGTCGTCGAACATACGCATAAGACTTTTGCCGACTTTGTGCTGTACGCAGCCGGTCTCTAATAACTCTTACCTTTTCCATTGCTTGCTGGACTAAATTAGGACCTAGCAACTCTGCTTCCCTGACCTCGAACCAACCGATTGGTGACCTACACTTCCGCCCGTATAGTGCTTCGTAAGGAGCCATCTGAATACTAGCTTGGAAGCTGTTATTATAAGAAAACTCAATAAGAGGTAGATGATCATCCCAACTTCCTTTAAAATCTAGCACGCAGGCATGTAACATATCCTCAACTGTCTGAATAGTACGCTCTGCCTGTCCATCAATTTGCGGATAAAAAGTAGTGCTGAGATTTACCTGCGTGCCTAGACCCTTCTGAAAAGATTTCCAAAAATGTGTTGTAAATTGAGCCCCTAGATCAGAGATAATAGATAATGACACTCCGTGAAGGCGAACAATCTCTCGAATGTAAATCTTGGCATAATCCTCGGCTGAATATGTCATCCTGACTGGTAGGAAATGAGAAGATTTTGTAAGCCTATCTATAATTACCCAAATAGAATCATACCTCCGTGGAGTGCGAGGCAAGACATTGATGAAGTCCATATTTATCATGTCCCATTTCCATAATGGAAGCTCAATATACTGAGTTAGGCCTCCAAGCCTCTGATGTTCGGCTTTAACTTGCTGGTAGTTAGGACATTGGGCTACCATCTCCGCGATATCTTTTTTCATTCCATTCCACCAATAGATATGTCGAAGGTCCCAATACATCTTTGTCGCTCTGGGGTGAACTGCATATCTAGAATAATGGGCCTTCGAAAGAATCTTGGTGTGGAGCTCCCCGACTGTCGGTACACAGAAGCGGCCCTGGTATCTAAGAACTCCATCTCCAGTTAGCTCAAATAAAGGTTGTCGCTGCTGTGGAATACTTTCCCTTAATTTTATAAGCTCAGGGTCCTCTTGTTGTTGCTCTTTCGCTTCAGTAACAAAAGAAAATTTTGCCGTATTCTGAACGAGAATGTTTCCACCCTATGCGTCTACCAAACGCACCTGCAAACTAGCTAGCTGGCATAGATATTTGGTCATCTTGACCTTATCAGCTTCAAGATGGCTTAGACTGCCCATGGACTTCCGGCTAAAGGCATCAGCAACAATATTAGCTTTGCCGGGATGATATAAAATATCAACATCATAGTCCTTTAGTAATTCTAGCCATCTTCTTTGTCGTAGGTTCAACTCTCTCTGTTTAAATAAATACTGAAGGCTCTGGTGGTCGGTGAAAACATCAATATGAACCCCATATAGATAATGCCGCCAAATCTTTAGGGCAAAGACAACAGCGGCTAACTCAAGATCGTGCGTAGGATAGTTCTGTTCATGTTTCCGCAACTGTCTGGAGGCGTACGCGATAACCTTACCATGCTGCATAAGAACACAACCTAGGACAATTCTCGAGGCATAACAATATACAACATAACCCTCGGTGCCATCCGAAAGAGTCAAGACAGGTGCCGTAGTAAGCCTTTTCTTTAGCTCCTGAAAACTTTGTTCACATACCTCAGTCCACTGAAACTTAGCTCCCTTATGTGTCAGTTTCGTCAATGGTGCAGAGATAGAGGAAAATCCCTCTACAAACCTTCGGTAATATCCTGCCAAGCCTAAAAAGCTACGAACCTCNAGTAATAACATGACCAATAAAAGCTACAGAAGTTAGCCAAAATTCACATTTAGAGAATTTAGCATATAACCTGTAGTCCTGGAGAGTCTACAATACAACTCGCAAGTGGTCCGCATGCTCGGCTTCCGATTGTGAATATATCAGGATGTCGTCAATAAACACAATCACATAGTCATCCAAGAATGGTTTGAATACATGGTTCATAAGATCCATAAAGGCTGCTGGGGCATTTGTAAGCCCGAAAGACATGACAAGGAATTCAAAAAGGCCATACCTCGTCCTAAATGTTGTTTTTGGGATATCAATATCCCTGACTCGTAGCTGATGATAACCGGATCACAAGTCGATCTTCGAAAAGCATTTGGCACCTTGTAACTGGTTGAACAAGTCATCAATCCGTGGAAGAGGATACTTATTCTTTATAGTGACTTTATTTAGTTGCCTGTAGTCAATACACATCTGCAAGGAGCCATCTTTCTTTCGAACAAAGAGCACCGGAGCACCCCATGGGGATGTACTTGGCCTAATAAAGCCTTTATCAAGTAAGTCCTTCGGTTGTTCCTTCAATTCCCTTAACGCTGCAAGAGCCATTCTGTAGGGGGAATGGATATAGGCTGCGTATTAGGAAGCAAATCTATAGCAAAATCGATTTCCCTTTCGGGGGAATTCCTGGAAGCTCGTAAGGGAATACCGTCGGGAATTAATTCTCAATAGGAACCGACTGAAAAGTCGCGGGCTCCTTATCTATATCCCTGACATGAACCGGATGGTATATACAGCCTTTAGCAATAAACTTCTGAGCCCTAAGGTATGAAATAAACTTACCCTTGGGCGTGGCTGCATTACCTTTCCATTCAAGGACAGGCTCACCAGGAAAATGAAATCGGACCAACTTTGCACGACAATCAATATTAGCATAACAAGCTACCAACCAGTCCATACCCATAATTACATCGAAGTCTAGCATAACCAATTCAACTAAATCAACAGAGGTTGGACGGTCATTAATTAACACTGTACAACCTCGATAGACATGACTAGCTACAATAGATTCGCCAACTGGCGTAGACACCTCAACTGAATGTGGCAACAACTCAGATCTCATGTCAAGATTACCAGCAATAAATGGAGTAATATATGAAAATGTAGAGCCGGGATCTATCAATGCATAAATGGCATAAGAATGTATTGTCAGTGCACCTGTGACAACATCTGGGGATGCCTTTGAATCCTGTCGGCCTGTGAGTGCATAAAAGTGGTTCTGTCCACCACTAGAACCTGAGGTGTCTCCTCCACCTCTCCCCCTACCACGGCCCTGAGTAGGCTATGGACCTGGTCGGGGAGCACGGACTGAGGGCGAAGAGGCTTCTGTGGATCCTGAAGGCTGAGCTGGTGTACCTCTGCCTAGCCCCGGGCACCAGCTAATAAAATGTCCTGTCTGCCCACAATGATAACATGCACTCGAACCCTGTCTACACTGCCCGGTGTGCAGCTTACCGCACTGAGTAAATGGAGGAGTAGGCTGTCTCATCTGTGCGGAACGCTCCTATCGACGGCCCTCAGGCTTGCTTGAGCTCTGCCCCGGTCCTGACTGAATATAATGATCAAATCGCTGGCCCTGCATCTGTGGTGGGAAACTACCTGCTGACCGAGGTGGATATCGATGGAGTGGGGGCCTAAAATCACCCCGTGGCTCCCTATAAGACCCCATAGTACAAGCCCTCTTGCTCTGCTCCCTATCCCTTCGAGTATCACGAATCCGAGGGGAAAAGTCCTCTGTAGTCTGAGCGAAAGCCTGTATACGGGAAATATCTACATCATCCGATAGGGATGCTACCCTATAGTCTCTAATCAGATGATCCCCAAACCATCCACATAATGATGAACTCTGACCCTCATGGTACATACGATATCTGGTGCATACCTCGCCAAAGAATTAAACTTATGGCTATAATCCCTCACACTCATATCCCCCTGCTTCAGGCTAAGAAACTGGTCAAGACGGGCCTCCTGGACCTCTTGTGGCAAATAATGGTCTAAAAAAGCCTCAGAGAAGTCCTCCCACTCTGCTGGCGGAGCATCAGGTCCTCTAGATCTCTCCCATGCCTCATACCATCAGGCCAACTACATCACGTAGTCGAAAAGAAGCCAACTCCACAGCCTCGGTGATGGAGGCATGCATCACCCTCAATACTCTATACATATGATCTATAAAGTCTTGGGGATCCTCAGTGGAACTGGATCCTGTAAATAATGGAGGGGCCAAGTGAAGAAACTCTCGTACCATCGATCTTCATGTCCGATCTCTCCGGGCATCTGCCCCCGACTCTAGCTATCGCTCATGAATAGAAACCATACTAGTCAGCAACTGAACTGCCTCCCTCATCCCCTGCTACCTAGTATCTGATGGGGGAACAACAGGAGCTGAAGGTCGTGTGTTTGTAGCTGCCTCAGGTACAAATGGAACTGGTGAGGCTGGGGGTATTACATCTCCCTAGGCTTCAACAAGTGCTGGGGAAGCTGAAACTAGGGGTACTGGCGACTCACTGTGTGCCTCTAAGGGAAATCTATCCCTCTGACCCGGTCGGGAATGACTGGTACTTTCCCTCGGATCCATACCTATCTCTCGCTGTGCCATTTCCTGAGCGTAGGTAGCCTGTTAGATAAGAAACACAAAGCACGATTTAGATTTCATATGTTCTTATAACTTCGCTCTATAGCACGATCTATTAATTGANGCTTGTGGACTCCCTAGGATACGACCTGCTCTGATACCAATTTTGTCACGCCCCAAACAACAGGAGGCACGACTGGCACTCGATAATGTATTCGATCGAGTTAGCCACTAAACATACTAGCTGACTAAACTGGGGGCCCAACAGATCGGGCAGCATAACATCTGAAATACTAAGCCTGGAACGTTAAGGTCATGACCTGAATAACAATAAGCCACATAAAAAAAGGTAGACAAGCCAAAATAATAAAGTAGTAGCTGAATGACGAGGCCGCGACTCAAGAAATACATGCCTACACATACACACACACACACACACACACACACACACACACACACACACACACATATATATATA
>ML354545.1:0-45462 GCA_005239505.1 Nicotiana paniculata
TATAATTACATAACAAAAATTTTGTAACTCTAGAATAACACTTATATAATACACTTATACAAGCTTTACAAGAAAATTGCCTTACATAAAAAAAATTAAAAAAAATAGCCCGGACCCGTTTAGGCCCGCTTGGTCCGCGGGCTCGGCCCTCTTAGCCCGGGCCCATGTGGGCTTAGGCCCATAGGGGGCCGGTTCCACACATATAGCCCGTTTGGCCCGGGACCGTTTAGCCCGGGCCCGCATAACCCAGGCCCGCATAGCCCGGCCCACTTGACCCGTTTGGCCCGGGCCCGGCCCGTTAGCCACCCCTACTCTCCACCACTTAGGTAAATGGATTGCCATCCTGATTTACTTAACATGTCTACTGCTCCAAGTTAGTTAAAAAATAATTTCAGATTCTTTAGGCCCCACTTGTCCATGAAAAAAATTCCTTCTTTCAAAATTTTTTCTCCACTCACAAAATTATAATATTTTTCAAGTGAAATAAATGTCGAAACATAATTTCAGATTTTGAATACCATTTTTCAACTTAACTCCAACTACTACTTTTTAAAAAAATTACAATTTTTATGTCCAAACGCCTACTCAGATTCACGTGCCACCAAAGAATATAATAAAAAGATATAAATATGAAAGAAATGTGGTGACCAGAAAAAAGCCTAGGAAGAAATCCAGAAAAACCAAAGGCAAATAGCCAGCTATACCGAGCTGCCTGAACCACGAAGAAGCAAAAACAAAAGCGAGTATGGTGTACGCAATTTGCTATTACGTGTGAGTCCTTTTTCTTTTTAGGAAAGAGGTGTCTCACTCTTACTTGATATCCATAATGCAACGGTCTTTTTTAAGCGTTCGTTGAGGTCTTTTTTGGAGGATAATGTACACTTTCTTAATCCTCACCACATCTTCTTCACGTGTCCTTTTGCACTGTGATTGAAATTCGAGGGAAATAGATACATAATATAATATACTGCCAAAATATGATTCACGAAAACGTTGCGTTATCCGCTTGATTATCCTCATACACGTATATCCAGGATCAAGGGAAAACCTGGATATTCCCTCTTCTTTACTTTTTTGACAAAAGATATTCTCTCTTCACATATTCCTTTCTTGCATAATTGATTCTGCTACTAGTTAGTCCAACATTCCTGCTTGCCTGTAGTATTGCATGAACATATAGCCATTAAATTTACCTTGATACACTCATAATAATAATATATATAATAAAATATTATCATGTTGCCTTTTTAGGTTACCTAAAATAACGTAACATTATGTGTAACATTCATAAAAAATAAGATTAGTAACCTAAAAAATAAGGCACCAAAGATGTGGTGCTCTAGTGGTTAATGAAGTGAGTTGAAAATCGTAAGATCTAAGATTTAAACCCCATCAAAAACAACAAAAACATTAGGTAATCTTTTTCCATATCTTGGTGGACAGCGTTATCTCATATCTGTTAGTGGTGGGAGGTAGCAGGTACCCCTAAAATTAGGCCACGTTTATACAAAAGAAATAGAAATCCAAAAAAGAAGGCAAGTTATCTAGTACAATTAGAAGAAATTAAGTGTAAAAATATATTACATTGTTAGTGTACGCATATAATGTAAATTCGTAGCCATATATATATATATATATGTATGTATTTAGTAGAAGTATTTGGAATAAAATGAGCCCACTATGTTTGTCTTCTTACTCAAGTTGCATTTAGAATTATGCTAGAGTATTACTGTCTAACCTATGAGTCTGATTGACCTCCACACATTCAGAATCCTCATCTACGTGCCTCAACCATCTTCTCTATATCCTTATATAATCCAATAGAAAAGAGAAAAAGAGATAACACGTCAAGGGAGCTAGAAAGAGACAAAAGAAGAAGAAGAAAAAAGCAACATTTTCTCGCCTTTTTCTTTACTACTCCAATATTATATTCTCTTTTTGTTGATAGATTTTGGTAGTTGAGTGAATAGTCAGGATGCTGGAAGGCAAGGCAGTAATTGGAGACACAGACATGCTCGCAACCATGCAACGTGATGCCTTAGATTTAGCTGCAAAAGCTCTTGATTTTTTCGATGTCACTGAGGCCACTGAAATTGCCCGTTACCTTAAAAAGGTACACCAATAATAGATTATTGGATTATGTTCTAGGTTTTTTTTTCCTTCCATCAAATTTCTTAGACTAGAGTTTATGATGGATAGACGAATTTATGATTTAGATTCGATGAGTTCAATTTAAAATTTAAGATTTTTTCACAATTTTAGTAATTTATATGAAGTATATAAGTTTTTTTTGTCAAAAATATTGGATTATGTGAACCCTTAGCTTGTTATCTACATTAGCCCTTGACTTTGGAAAATCAAGAATTTGAATAGTTGGATTCAAAATATTATAGACTTCCAAAACTAGAATTCGAATCGGCGATCCTAAATTTTTGAGTCAGTCACATTTATTTATGTATTACAAACTTCTCTTTTGTAATGGGAATAATCAGAAATTTATATATAATGCAGATAAGAAACTATTTCACCTTTTTGTACAGTATAATTTATATATAATGCAGATAAGAAACTATTTCACCTTTTTGTACAGTATAATTTTTTAGTGGAGGATATTCAATTGAATCCCATCAGATCATGAAACACTACGCCCTTGATTTGACCCTTTTCTTTTGATATTATAGGGGTTCTTAGAGCCCATTTGGACATAAGAAATTTTTTTTTAAAATTTTTACTCAAATTACTTACAAAATTTTAAAAATAATTTAAAATTATATTCATGTCCAAATATAACTTTAAATTTCAAATATCATTTTTACGATTCATATGTCGAAACGCCCACTTAGTCATGAACACGTACGAAAAGACATAACAGCAAAAGAGTTTGGATTTTAATTATCCGGTGTTTGATGCAGGAATTTGATACGACGTATGGACCGGGTTGGCAATGCATAGTAGGGACAGACTTTGGTTCATTTGTAACTCATTGCTATGGCTGTTTCATCCATTTTTACATTGGCAGCCTTGCCATTTTGCTCTTCAAGGGCTCAGCTGCTCCAGAGGACGCCAAAGCTGAGGCTGACCCATTTTCCGCTCTGCAGGAAATAGCGTGAAGTTTTTGTTCAGAAAAGAATTGGATGTATGTCACTTTTCTATTTTACCATTCTCAGCCTTAATGTACAATATTAGGAAAAGATGGAAAAAATATATATATTAGGATCTTCCAAAGTTTTTCTCATTATAGTAATTATTTTCGGTTTAATCTCTTCACATTTTGGTTGACAAGTTATATATGTCTATTCTCTTTGGTCATGATCAATGTAGTTTTGCTTTATGATTTTGATTTGTTGACTATACTATTTTACAATTCTTTGATAGCATTTGTCATCCTTCTTTGGAGTTTGAACAAGAAGAACATTAAGGATCAAATGTTTACTCAAGGATTTTAGTAAATAACAATAATTGCACACCAGTTTTAAGTTCATTTGGATTGGATGTCTGAATACCCAATTTTATTAAAATTCTGTTTGTTGTACAATGATGAGTGACAAGAATCTATGAGAATATAGAAGACTTTCTCGGATCTGGTAGAAATGACAAAGAATGATCCAAAAAGACGAATCTCTTTATAAAGTTATTCTTCGTATTTATCTAAAGAGTTGGCTTTTCAAAAGAGTTCTTATCATATAGAATATTACCTGCCTTTTGCCTTATCTCTCATTCTATTTATATGAGACATTCTCGCAAACAAACCCTAAAAGTACAAGTAAAGAGAATATTCAATGAAATATTCCCTCTAAAGATCCTAGTACAAAACTAACCGCTACTACTGCTCATACGCTCGACCTCGGTCGTGGTTGACTGCTCGGCGACAAGTTCCATTAATCACTGGTCGACCTCGGCCAAATTGCTCATGATAATCACCTCTTCGTGCTGAATTTCCTCAGTCGGTTTTTGACCCATACAGTTAGTCCCTCCGCTTATTGAGATTGTCTTTTGGTCGACCTCGGTGACCGGACTTCGCTAGTCGTACTCGAGAAATTTAGGTGGGCAGGTCGAGTAATAATGATCAGGGTCGAGGTGACGATGTGGCAATTTGCAGGCCACACCTTATCGTGATGTTAGTTCAGACTGACGTCACAACATCATGTGTCATTATTACGCATCTTCCCGATGATGCATTGCATCGCTTCCTGAGCCCATGTTTATTTGTGTATCGACATTTGATTTTCTCGATTAGGGTGCCTATGTTCTCAATAAATAGGGATTGGAATCCCTTCGTATGGTCCTTTGTGTTTTCTGGTATTTAAACCTTCATAGCTTCCTCTATTCTCCCGTTGCTTTCACTTTCGCACCGTTGTTTCTCTTTCTAGCTCTACCGATTTCTGCTACTCCTTCCTCCCCCGAGTTTGTACTTTCTCCACTTACAAACAACTAAAAATGGTCAACGCATCTTCGGGCTCTGGAGAGGCTTCTGACCCAATCCCATTGGCACTGAGAATGCCTCCTCACGAAGATGGGGCTTCCATTGTTGCTAAGGATGAAAGCTTTCCCACTATAGAGGAAATAATTCCTCGTAATGACAAAGCCAGGCCGAACTTCTCACAAATGCCTGCAGACGAGTCCGAACCTGTGGAAACTGAAATAGACGTGGCTTCCTTCACTGAGCTTAGGACCAAGTTCAACAACCCGGCCCACATCGACCTAATCCCGACTGGTCGCGACGTGGTACAGATTCATCGCCCTGAGTAATGCGCTTTCTACGCATATCCTTCTTCGTGGGCTATTCTCTTCATCTTGCTCTGTTGGAAGAGGAATTCTGCCGCTATTATGGTGTCTGTCCAGCTCAGCTCTCCCCCCTATATTTACAAACTCTTCCTTATGTTGATAAAGTATGCAGAACTGGCCAACCTCGGGATTTCTATTCTCCATCTACTGCACCTCTTCGCGCCAAGTTTCTATAGGGGTACGATGTTACACCTTCGCCACTGCGGGAGCAAGGAATTAGTGGTGAAGATGGACGATAAGGCCAATCGTCGATTTTGGTACAAATTTTTCAATATCAAGACCGAACACGTGGTGGCAAACCCCTATGGGTTCCCTGAAGCATGGAACTTTGCCCGTAAGTACTTCTATTGATTGTTTGTTTTGATTATGTCGGTGGTAGCTTAATCGTTCCTCTTTTTATTTGTTGATGTTTTATACGTCAATGCCACATAAGGGGGGGGGGATAATTTGTGTGGTGTCCAATTTTCGAGTGCTGTCTCAATAGAAGAACCTGGTTCTTCTTGGTGTTCCAACTTCTAGTGGTGCAGAATAATAAAAGCAGTAAAGTAAAAACACAGAGATTTTTACGTGGAAAACACCTGGCTCAAAAGGTGAAAAAACCGCTACCTACTCCTCAGTAGGATTTTCCCAAACTCTTCACTACAACTTTGAGCCAAACAACATTTACAAAATAAACTATTTTGTAAACCTAGGACTAACTCTAATCCCTTTCTAGCAAACTAGCCCCTAGCTAATTGCGACAAGCTTCAAGTTACCTCTAACTTGAACAACTTGTACCTATTACAATTGCTTCTAATAAAGCTGAAAGATACAATATTAAATCACCTACTACAACCAACTAGACTCGAAAGACAAACAAATGGAACTGGTTCTTCTAGTTGGTCAGTAGCCCTTGTGTCGCACAAGGATTCTTCTTGCAAAATTTCTCTAGTAATTTTTCCTTCAGTTCTTGCTTCAATTCTGTCTTTGTGCGAATAAATCTTCAGTAGGAATATTTCAACATTATATAGCGCCAGAAGTTGAGATGTTCTTGTTTAGTTCTAATGCAACTCTTCCTTGGTGGAAGAGTTTTTGTTTAACTCAACTTCCTTCCTTTATTTCTGTCCTTGCTGAACTCGAACTCTAACCCCTTATTAATTTGCAACCTTTTCGCATTAGGAGGCAACCTCTTAGTTTACGGATAATTCAAAGATCACATTTATCTCCTATGCATGTACGGTTCTTGTGCCAATTGGTTCGTTCGAGATGTTTGCCCTGATGGACCTGCTTCAACTGGGTAAGCATTTGTCAATCTTTAAAACCATGCAGTGACTTGGGTCAAAAAATTTCCCCCTTTTGATTATGACAAACTCTATGCTCAACCCTGTATAAACTTCAAACACTTTGTATGATTTTAAGCATTTATCATGGAGAGACCAGGTTCATTAGGTTATAAACACAACTTTTTGAAATTTTGAAAAAGCACATATCTTCCCCCTTTTGGCATCATCGAAAAGTTTTAAAATGATAAACTTACTAGAGTTGTTAACAATTACTCATGGCCATTGAGGCAATTGCAGGTGCAAACATGATTAATCATCAAAAGAAACCAATAAATGTAAGCTATCTAAGAAACTGAGACAAGTCAATAACAAAAACAACAGAATTCATTGATTAGAACGCAATTCAAGCACCATACAAAAAAACTAAAGCAGTCACTACCATGAGCAAAAACAACAAAGAAACAGAAACAGAACAAAACCCGAACTGGGCAATGAGGGGTTTTTGGTAGCTTTGGAATTCCTAAGGTTGGGAAAGGGCAGATGAGGTTGGGTTCTTGACTTGAAGGAGAGAAAGTATTTGTTGAAGAACACCTTCATTTTTCTCCTTCTCCTTGGCTAGTTCATATATGAGATCATTCCGCTCAGCTTCAACCTCATGAAGGCGATAATTCAATTGAAGGATCTCCGCATCCTTTATCTCTCCTTCCTGCACCAATGACTTGACTTTTCTATTGACTGGCTGCTTCCTAGATGATCCAGGTTCATCCTCAGGAACATTGACAATATAATCACATGTCCGCAAACTTTTCTTCCCAAAATAATCCTTAGTAGTAGCCATCTTAGCTTTCTTCACAGGAACCTCGAGGTGGGCAAGCAGAGTTGTCAGAATAAAGCCATAAGGAATAGCGTGTGCTTTGGTTCCATATGAAAGCTGGCCAGTTAATATGCTTTCCCCTATACCAGAACTCCATAAGTGTTAAGTCCATGTAACTGGCGATGTGCCTACGCTCTTGTCTTGGCAGCAGAAACTTGATCACAAATTTGAAGAGTAGCTTGTTCTGGGGCTTCATTTCACTTTTGAACACTGGCCTTGGCTCAAGTTCCTTCTCATTTTCACAAAAGAATCTGGTGATGTTGAGAGCTGAGGCCATTCCATCGAGTCTGGGCCATCTTTGCCTAGTGTAATCATCATAGCCCTCAGCAGGGATATTCACAATCTCTCCCAGCTCCTTTGCATCAAATGTGATCTGAATCCCCTTGACTGTGGAGGTTACCCTACCATCCTTCACACTTGCATTGGCCATAAACTCCACCAGTTTATTCCTTGCCAGCCTTCCTTCCAGGTGAAGGACCATGTCCTTCCATCCCTGCACATCTAGTGCATTCAACAAAAATATCATTCCTGATTCTTCCAGATCTCTCACCAGCTTTCCTTTAAGAATAGTACACTTGACAAACATGGTGAGTTTGTCAGATTGCTCACCGTAGATTTCCTCTTATCCTCTACTCCATTCTCTTTCTTCTTCAACAACCTTCACTTTCTTGGTCTTGGACCTGGTCCTTTTAGCAGTGCTTGAGGGTGTGGTATACACAGAAGCTGACTTCTTTGAAGAAGCCTTAGCCTTCTTGGGCTTGGGTGTCTCAACCACAACTGGAGCCGGCTGTTCCTCATGATGGACCAGGTCCATCATCTCATCATCAATAATAACATCCTCAATAGGCTCTCCCACCTTTGCCTTTCCCTTGGCAGCTTTCTTTTTCTTGCTCTCTCTGAGAGCCCTTTCTAACTCCTCTTCTCTTTGTTGGAACATCACTTCTTGTAGCATGAACCTTTGGGGAAGAAACATCAACATGTATAGAAACTTTTCTTTTCTTTGGGGTAGTAGCCTTCTTTGATTTTGATGTTCTTTTCCTCTTGGGATTGTAGGACTCCCCAAGCTTCCTCAGCATCTCAGCCAATGTCTCCTCGACAGATGAACCAGGTTCATCTGTTGATTCTTGTAGGCTCTCTAAACCTGCTGCTGCTTCCCCAGCAACACTTCCCCCTAAATTTGTGACTCCTTCTTCATTAATCACAGGAGCGGGGCCAAAAATAGCCAACGCGGCACCGTCCCCAGATCCCCTTACAAAACCTCATTCTCCCTCTATCTCAAGATTCTTTTCCAGTTTTCTTTGCCTATCCGACATTTCTACATCAACAACTGACCCAACCAACACAAACCTGTTTTCAGTAGTAGCAATTTCAGATTCAACTTCAAGATTACCTTGCGCAGAACTGGATGAACCTGGTGCTTCATCCTTATTAGCGGATTTGAAGGATTCACTTGAAGATTCAGACTCATGAACCTCGCTGGCTTTAAGAATTTCCTCCAAGAATCTTGCACGAGAGCCAAAAGCAACTGATTTTCTGGCCAAAACTTTTACTTTTCGTGCCCTGGGGGCTGGAGTAGGGTTAGGTGTGGGTTCAAGAACTGGAGGGTTTTGGGGGTATGAGGATCTATTTGGTGAATGTGAACTGTAAACTGAAGGAGAATTAGGACTGGAATTTTCTTCCCTATGATCAGAGTTTGTGTAGGAAGATGAACCAGGGGGTGGTGAAGACATTGTTATGAATTTTGGAAGAAAAGAGATGATCAGTTTTGGTTAGAGAAGAATAGAGAACTTGGTTCGACTTAATGATGTTATGAAGAGGGGAAGTAATGCTGGCCCTTTTATAAGATGTGGCTATTAATTTTACAACGGGCAGAATAGTTACTTAAGTGGGAGTCTAATAGATGTAGGAGTGTCATTGATTAGACAGTTAAGAGTCCCCTAACTCTGGGCTAATTAAGTAGCGATGAGACTTCTTGGAACGGGTTCATTTAGGGATAAGTACAAAGAATTCGAAATGAACCAAATATAGATAGAGTCCTGCTCATGTGTGAGTGTAATTAATTCAATAATTGTATGGAGATGAGCACGTACCTTGTCTGTCAGATGAACCAGCAGGGATGAGCCAGGTTCATCGTGTTAAAGTATTTAATTTGCCTCAATTTACAAAGATAAACAAACATCATTAGCAACCAGTGAATCATATTAATACACGGCAAGAGAGTATGACAGTAAAGTCATGATACTGAGCAATGATTAGTCTGGTTGATTATCTATGTTAGTGTTTCTAGCCAAAAAAAATAAATATTTTTTTTCATTTTTTTGGTTTTTTGTTTTTCAATTAGGTGATCTTAATCATCCCTAATTCAATCCGGTTTCTCTCAAAATGCTCCTTACTTAGTGCTTTAGTAAAGATATCTGTAATTTGTTGGTCAGTAGCACAAAATTCGATTGAAATCATTCTTTTTTGTAGTTATTCCTTAGGAAATGGTGTCTAACATCTATGTGCTTAGTTCTTTTATGATGAACCGGGTTCTTCATCATGCTAATTGCACTAGTTTTGTCACAGAAAATAGGAATGCATCCAACCTCTATACCAAAGTTCATGAGTTGTTGTTTGATCCATAGCAACTGAGCACAGCATGAGGCTGCAGCCACATATTCAGCCTCAGCAGTAGACAAGGCTACTGAATTTTGTTTCTTGGTGGCAAAAGACACAAGGCAGGAGCCCAAAAAGTGAGCCATGCCTGAAGTACTTTTCCTGTCAACCAGGAAACCTGCATAATGAGCATTAGAATATCCTACAAGGTTGAAATTACTACCTTTTAGGATACCAAAGGCACAAATCAGTGGTGCCTTTCAGATATCTCAAAATTCTCTTCACTGCAGTTAGGTGGGACTCCTTTGGATTAGCCTGAAACCTAGCACACAGTCCTACACTGAACACAATATCAGGTCTGTTGGTAGTGAGATATAATAGAGACCCAATCATTCCTCTATATAGCTTCTGATCAATGGATGTACCAGGTTCATCCACATCTAATTTTGTAGTTGTGGCTATGAGGGTGTCTATTTCCTTTGAGTCTTCCATCTTGAGCAATTCTTTCACATACTTTTGTTAATGGATCATTGTTCTATTTGAGTTTTGCTTGATTTGCAAACCTAAGAAGAATTTTAGCTCACCCATCATACTCATCTCAAACTCACTCCCCATAAGTATAGAAAATTCCTTACTCAATTTTTCAGAAGTCGCCCCAAATATGATATCATCCACATATATTTGCACAACCAGGAGTTACTTTTCCTTTTCCTTTAAGAACAAGGTGTTGTCAATTTTACCTCATCTGTATCCCTTTTCTAGCAGGAATTTTGATAGACGCTCATACCATGCTCTTGGTGCTTGTTTGAGACCATAAAGAGCCTTGTCAAGTTTGTAAACATGGTCAGGTGACTCCTTGCTTTCAAAACCCGGAGGCTGTTTGACAAATACATCTTCCTTCAGATGGCCATTGAGGAAGTCACTCTTAATATCCATCTGATGGAGAGTGAATTCCATGCGTGCAACAAATGCTATAAGAAGTCTGATTGCCTCCAGTCTTGCCACAGGGGCAAAGGTCTCATCAAAGTCAGTTCCCTCTTCTTGACTGTATCCTTGTACAACCAGTCTAGCCTTGTTTCTTGTAACAGTTCCATCCTCATCGAGCTTGTTCCTGAAGACCCACTTTGTGCCAATCACTGATCTGCCTAGTGGTCTGGGTACTAAGTGCCACACTTGACTTCTTTCAAATTGATTCAGCTCTTCTTGTATGGCATTTACCTAGTCAGCATCCTGTAGGGCTTCACCAATGTTCTTTGGTTCAATCAAGGATAGAAAGGCATCAAACACGCACAAAATTTTCAAGGAGGATCGTGTTTTGATTATAGATGTCAGATTTGTTATTATGTTCTCAAGAGGGTGAGAACTCTGATATCTGTGTGGTTTGAGAACCAACTGTTCACTTCTAGATGGTTCCATGGTGCCTTGTTGTTGTGAAACAGGATCAGGGCCAAGATTCACATGTTGATTTCCCCCTGTCATGTTGCTTGGGGTAGTTGGACCTGGTCCATCACCTGTTCCATCTTCCATATTTGCTTCAATGTTTTCATTACTTCTCACCAGTCCAAGCTCCTCATCTTCTGGTTCCTGTCTCTCAGCAAGAGTGTTAGTTTCATCAAAGACAACATGTACACTCTCTTCTACACACATAGTTCTTTTATTAAACACTTTATAAGCCTTGCTATATGATGAATATCCCAAGAATACTCCCTCATCACTTCTGGGATCACATTTTCCTAGGAATCTTTGCCATGATTGTGCACAAAGCACTTTCATAAAGCCCTAAGGTGGGATATGTTGGGCTTTCTCCCTTTAAGTAATTCATAAGGAGTTTTCTCTACCAGAGGCCTGTTCATGCATCTATTTATTATGTAGCATGCAATGTTTATTGCTTTTGCCCAGAAGCTATGAGGTAGTTTGCTAGAAAGAAGCATGGTTATTTCCATATATTCAAGAGTTCTATTCTTTCTTTCAACATTTCCATTTTGCTGTGGGGTTCTAGGGGCAGAAAAATTGTGATTGATACCATGTTCATCACAAAACTTAGCAAATTTTGCATTCTCAAATTCAGTACCATGATCAGATCTTATTGATGCTAGTTGATTTCCTAACTGATTTTGAGTTTTCTTAACAAATGAGGTGAACATATCAAATGCTTCATCCTTAGATGTCAAAAATANGGGAGGGGATCCCTGTCCAATAAAATTAGACAAGTGAGTTCATTTTCAGACAGTGTGGACAAGTCTATGACATAGATGTTGTTCATTATTTTTCCCTGCAAAACAATCTTGTCAGTAAGTAGGTTAATCACAAAATATTTTGTGGAAGTAAAGGCAACCAGTTTACCTCTGTCACACAGTTGTGACACACTGATCAGGCTATATTTCAAGCCATCTATCAGGTACACATGTTCAATGGAACGTGTTTCATCCTTACGCACCTTACCAACCCCAATAATTTCACCTTTATTTCCATTTCCAAATGAGACATTTCCTCCTTTGAGGCTTTCAAGTGAAAGGAACTGTTCCATCTTCCCCGTCATATGCTTTGAGCAGCCACTACCCAAATACCAAATTTGGCTGCCTCCTCTCACTTGAACCTACAAAAAGAAATCAACGGGTTAGTTTTAAGAACCCAAACTAGTTTGGGTCCTTTTCTATGAGAGAATGGATGAATCAAGCCTTTTCTTGTCCAATTTGGTAGCCAGTTTTTATTTTTAACAAAACTCTGATTTCTTCGACTGGCCTGCTCTTTTGCAGTACACTCAATTTTGAAGTGGCTAGTCTTACCATAGTGGGTGCAGATTTTATTCTCAAGGAGAGTGAGATACTTGCTTTTGGGATCCCACTTGGGAAATTGACTCCCAAAGCCAATCCCTCTCCGGTTGCTACTATGATTCTCTTGAAGCCATATCAAGGCATCAGAGGATTTATTCCATTTACAAGTTCGATCTAATTCATGTTTGACATTGCCAAGTTCTTCTTTAAGAGTTCTTATCTGTTCATCCTTGGCATAGATCTTATCTTTTAGTTTTCCCACATTTTCTTCTAACATGATATGAGAATGATCAACAACTTTTTTACTGGATCCTAGCTTTAGCTTTAAGTTTTCAGATTTTAGTTCTAGAATCTCAGTTTCAAGTGGATGAACCTGGTTCAACAAGACAATGTTTTTCTTTTCAGATTCACTTAGTCTGATTTCCAGGTTCATGTATTTTGTTTTTAGCATTTCACATTCTATAGAGAGTTGTTCCTTCTCTTTGGTTGTTTCTTCGAAATGATCCATGAAATCAAGTAGCAACTCAGAGAGTTTTTCCTTAGATAGAAACTTTATTTTATTTTTAAGATGGGAGATACTTACCTCTGGTTCTTCATGTGATTCCTCATCGGATTCTCCAATTTCCATGAGCACCTGATCTTCATTCTCACCATCTTCTGATTCTTCATCTGAACTTCCCCCCCAAGTAGCAACCATAGCTTTTGTTGTGGTTTTCTTGGGTTGGACCAGTTCCTTCTTCCTGTTCCTTCTTTCATATCTCTCCTTTTTCCATTCTACTTCCCACTGAGGACAGTTCTTGATAAGGCGGTCAGTCTTTCCACACTTATACCATCCCTCGTTGGTTGGCCTTTCTAGAGCTTTTGTTTTCTTGTAATTTCCTCCTCTAGAGATGCCCTTCTTCCTTATTATAAAGTTTCTGAATTCTTTGGTAATCATGGCCATCTCATCTTCCTCAAGATCTGCTCCCTCTGTGATTCTCAGTGCTAGACTCCTCTCCTTATTTGGACCATCCATCTTCATTGTCTGCCTTCTAAGTTCATAGGCAGTAAGGTTTCGAATTAGTTCATCCAATCTGAGGGTTGCCATATTTTTGGATTCCTGGATAATAGTGATTTTGCTTTCCCAGGAGATTGGTAAGACCCTTGTCAGGATCTTCTCTACCATGTCCGCTTCAAGAATGACTCTACCAAGAGACTTAAGTTCATTTGTCAAAGTTGTGAACCTTGTGTACATCTCTTGGATTGTCTCTCCTTCTTTCATAGTGAAATTTTCATACTGTGAGTATAGAAGAGTACCTCTTGATCTTTTTACTTGAGGTGTTCCCTCATGGGCTACTTGCAAGATATCCCAGATTTCTTTGGCAGTGGTGCAGTTTGGGATTCTGCTATACTCGTCTGGACCTAGTCCACACACTAGCCACTTCTTGGCCTTTGCATTCTTCTCCCATTTATTCAGATCCTCAGCAGTGCAGTCAGCTCTAGTCTTTGGTACATCTACACCTTCAGCAGTCTTCATCATGGTAGCTAGAGGACCATCACTGACTATGTCCAAGAGTTCATAGTCTTCTCCAATCAGGTGGTCCTTCATCCTGTTCTTCCACCAAGAGTAATACTGGCCATTGAAGAGTGGTGCCCTTGTAGTTGATTGACCCTCCCAGTTTCCAGGTGGTGTACTCATTTTGATCTTTTTCAAGGTGTTAGCCTTTTCAAGGATAACCTGATCTGATGCCAATTGATGTTTTATACGTCAATACCACATAAGAGGGGGGGGGGGGGGGATTTGTGTGGTGTCCAATTTTTGAGTGTTGTCTAAATAGAAGAACCTGGTTCTTCTTGGTGTTCCAACTTCTACTGGTGCGGAATAATAAATGCAATAGAGTAAAAACACAGAGATTTTTACGTGGAAAACACCTGGCTCAACAGGTGAAAAAACCATGACCTACTCCTCAGTAGGATTTTTCCAAACTCTTCACTACAACTCTGAGCCGAACAACATTTACAAAATAAAATCTTTGGTAAACCTAGGACCAACTCTAATCCCTTTGTAGCAAACTAGCCCCTAGCTAATTGCGACAAGCTTCAAGTTAACTCTAACTTGAACAATGTGTACCTATTAAAATTGCTTCTAATAAAGCTGAAATATAAAATATTAAATCACCTACTACAACCAACTAGACTCGAAAGACAAACAGATGGAACTGGCTCTTCTAGCTGGTCAGTAGCCTTTGTGTCGCACAAGGATTTTGCTTGTAAAATTTCTCTGGTAATTTTGCCTTCAGTTCTTGCTTCAATTCTGTCTTTGTGCGAATAAATCTTCAGTAGGAATATTTCAACATTATGTAGCGCCAGAAGTTGAGATGTTCTTGTTTAGTTCTAATGCAACCCTTCCTTGGTGGAAGAGTTTATGTTTAACTCAACTTCCTTTCTTTATATCTGTCCTTGCTGAACTCGAACTCTAACCCCTTATCAATTTGCAACCTTTTCGCATTAGGAGACAACCTCTTAGTTTACGAATAATTCACATATCACATTTATCTCCTGTGCATGTACGGTTCTTGTGCCAATTGGTTCGTTCGAGATGTTTGCCCTGATGGACCTGGTTCAACTGGGTAGGCATTTTTCAATCTTCAATACCATGCAGTGACTTGGGTCAAAGTTTTTGTATCCGAGAAGGATCCCCCATCATTGGTTGCATACATTCATGACTGAGTAAGTCAGGTCATGCCCCGTACGGTGGGATCCATAAATGGTCGGCGTTCCACAAGAAGTTTGAGCACAAGCCTTCCGTGACCGATGAGTCGTTTACTTTGAACTTATGTTGCTTCAGCCTTCATGTTGTCTTCTTTCCTTTCTCTTTTATTTTATAGCGGGGTTGGCTTAACTTCTGATTTTATTGTTAGGTTGGAGAGCTTCGAGAAAGGTGAAGGCTCCTATCCCCTCCTTCTGTCAATCGAGTGCTACAACGGGGTCTTCACTTGTTGCGACTGCGAGCAAGTCTGTTCAGGTGGTCACTTCTTCCTAAACCCCGACATTACGTAGACCTAGTCTTCGGTCAGCGGCCCCAACAACAAAGATTCCATCTCCTCCCGTGTTACCCTTTGTAGATGAGTTGTCACCGAGTGAGGAGGAACTGGTTCCACTTAAAAGGAGAAGGGTGGAAGTCTAAGGCGAGGTAGCTAAAGCGGAGGAATCAATAAGAGGCGACTCTGAGTCGGCCATGGATGCATGGTAGGGTGAAGTGGACTTGCCCACTGTGGCTCCTCCGCCTACGGAGGTCGTGGAAGATACTTTTTTTCCCGAGGTCGTTGTTGAAGAAGGGGGGCTACCTGAGGTTGCGACGGCCGTGCCGAGGAGTGATCCGCAACCTCAGACAGCTGGCATTCCTTCGTCAGCTGTGGAGAGGGAGAAGAGTATATCCTTGGATAGCTACGAGGCTGGGTCTGACGTCGACCCTGAAAGGGTGCAGATGTTTACTGAAGTGTTTACTCGGGTGGAGGTCAAGTTGGAGAGATCCAATCGCACCATAGTCATCCCCTTAGACCGTGACTTACTAATGGAGACAAATAATGTGGTTCCCTCTTTGGTCCCCCTCTTTTCTAACGTCGAGGGCAGGACCGTACAAATATTCAACGATGCCGCTCTGTCATCAGGCATAGTCGAACTCGCCTTGAGGGTAAGTTTCCGATCTTTCTAGTTTCTGTGCTTTACATTCTTCCTTCTTTATTTTTAGACTGACTTCCTTATTCTTATGTTTTCTCTTTTTCTGTTAGACCATTATTTTGGAGATTGAGAGTTCCCGTCAAGAAGAGAAGCGGAAAGCTATTTTCAAGAAGATGGAGAGCAAGTACCGTGAGTACCGCGTCAAGCATCGTGAGATCTGCAATCGGTTTGGTGTGAATGGCAACTTCCAAGCCATTAGGGATGAGCTAAAGCAGAAAGACAATGAACTTATGAGAGTCATCGGTAAATGCAGCAAGCTCGATGGAGCACTTAGAGATAAGGAGGACGAGCTCAAGATGAGCAAAGGGGTCGAGGCTGAGTGTGCAGACCTTCAAACCCAAGTGGCATCTCTGCGGATTGATCTTGGGCAGAGTTCGATCAGAGCTAACAATTTGAGTGATGAGGTGATCGAGGAGGTGGCAGAGTTGGATAAGGACGAGGAGACCAGGGTGGTGGCTTTGAAGGTGGCAGCGTTAGAAGATGCCATCCGCGTCCTCCGATCCGAGCGGGCAAATGATACAGAGATGCCCGTTCTCAGGGAAGCACGACTTGATGAGCGAATTGGGGGGCTTGAGAAAGAGGTTTCAAACCTTAATGATCAGATTGCCGTTCTCGAGGCCGAAAAGGTGCAGTTGTTGGCTCAGCCGTCTTCCTCTCACACTTCTACTTATCCTAATGTTTCGCAGGATTTGTATGAGAAGTGAATCCACACCGAGGCCCAGCTAGATATATTCAGGGATTTGATGATGACTGGGAGAGTTTCTAAGGCTGAGTTTGAGGATTCTCGTGCTAAGGCGCGCACAACTCAGGTCGCCTGTGGTTATGATCCTGATACGCCGGGGACTGGTGATAGCGAGGAGGACTTGGACAGGATTGAGCAAGGTGCCTGGTATGAGGACGGATACTCTGATGGCGAGGACAATGGTGGAGACGGTGCTGCTTGAATAATTATTCTTTTTTTGTAATTTTTTGTGTTTACTTTTGTGAGCATCTATTCAGCCCTTGTAAAGGTGTGTTTTTTGAATTGGAATGCTACTTATGCCGTTTGTTTCCAAATCTTCTCTATTTTCTCTTGGATATTTTCCTCGTTTTATTGACTCAATTAGAAAAACTAGGGATTTAGTCGTGGCTGTGTTGGTAGAGGTTAACTCGACAAGGTCGAGTGTTACTTAATTCGATCAAGACCGAATGCAATTTTCATTAATTCGAAGGAAGTCGAATGTCACCTTAATTAATTTGAACGAGGTCGAATGTGAGTTAATTTGAGCGAGGTTGAATGTTACTCTTAGTTAGTTCGAACGAGGTCGAATATGAGTTAATTCGATCGAGGTCGAATGTTACTCTTAATTAATTGGAACGAGGTCGGATGTGAGTTAATTTCAGCAAGGTAACATGGTCGAATGTAGTTAATTCGAGAAAGGTTGAATGTTACTCTTAGTCAGTTCGAACGAGGCCGAATGTGAGTTAATTCGAGCGAGGTCGAATGTTACTCTTAGTTAGTTCGAACGAGGTCGAATGTTAGTTAGTTCGAGCGAGGTCGAATGTTACTCTTAGTTAGTTCGAACGAGGTCGAATATGAGTTAATTCGATCAAGGTCGAATGTTACTCTTAATTAATTCGAACGAGGTCGAATGTAGTTAATTTGAGCAAGGTCGAATGTTACTCTTAGTCAGTTCGAACGAGGCCGAATGTGAGTTAATTCGAGCGAGGTTAAATGTTACTCTTATTTAGTTCGAACGAGGTTGAATGTGAGTTAATTCGAGTGAGGTCGAGTGTTAAACTTAATTAATTCGAACGAGGTCGAATGTGAGTTAATTCGAGCGAGGTCGAATGCTACTCTTAATTATTTTGAACGAGGTCGAATGTTACTCTTAGTCGATCCGAATGAAGTCGAGTGTTATTTTGATTTAATTGATGTAGTGTTGTTTTGGTGAAGACATGGGTGAACTTCACGTACTTGTATTCTTTGATTACATATATATATATTGGAGAAATTTACATATTTTTCGGGATGGTATTCTAGTCCAAGTCTATCTAGTCCCTTCATTGGTCGACCTGGAGAAGTATTTGAGTGGTCGGGCAATGAACTAGTCAACTCGTGTCCTCACCTGCTCGCGCTTTAACTCATAATGTTCTCTTCGTCGCCTCATTAAAAACCTTCCTGAGAAAATCCGAATGGGACAAAATTCGGGTGGGGGAAAAAGAGTACGACTCGAAGAACATTTTTCCTTAGAAGTTGAAGTACTTGAGTTGGGTGATGCTCCAGTTTTTTGGTAGTAGTGTTCCTTCCATCGTTTCCAATTGAAATGACCCTTTGTTTGCTGTTGCTGTGATTTTGTACGGGCTGTCCCAATTCATTCCCAGTTTTCTTTCCCGTGGATTCTTGCTTGCTTGTGTTTTGTCCTTGAGTACGTAGTACCCGACGTGGAGTGGTCTGGACTTGGCTATTTTGTTGTAGTAGTGTTCTGCCTGTTGTGTTTGGCGATCATCCTTATGTAAGCCATATCTTTCTATTCCTCGGCTTCATCGAGATCCTGCCTTCAACTTTCATCGTTTCTCGACCCGCTCTCATGGGAGTATCTCAGACTTGGTTCTCCGACCTCGACTGGTATTAGTGCATCATTCCCATAGACTAATGGGTAAGGCATCTCTTTTGTGCTGGTTTTCTTTCCGTGGATCCTTGCTTGCTTGTGTTTTGTCCTTGAGTACGTAGTACCCGACTTGGAGTGGTCTTACCTTGGCTATTTTGTTGTAGTAGTGTTCTGCCTGTTGTGTTTGGCGATCATCCTTATGTAAGCCATATCTTTCTATTCCTCGGCTTCATCGAGATCCTGCCTTCAACTTTCGTCGTTTCTCGACCCGCTCTCATGGGAGTATCTCAGACTTGGTTCTCCGACCTCGATTGGTATTAGTGCATCATTCCCATAGACTAATGAGTAAGGCGTCTCTTTTGTGCTGGTTTTCGGCATTGTGCGGTATGCCCATAGCACTTCCAGCAGTAGTTCCAGCCATAGTCCTTTGGCGTTCTCGAGATTTTTCTTCATGATATTCATTATTGATTTGTTGGAGGATTCTGCTTTCCCATTTCCCACGGGATGGTATGGCGTGGAGAGTATTCTTTTGATATGCCATTTCTTGAAAAACTCGACGATCTTTTCCACGGTGAATTGAGGCCCGTTGTCACAACTGATTTCTTTGGGGAGGCCAAAGCGGCACACAATATTCTTCCATATGAAGGTGATCACTTATTGTTCGCATATCTGGGTGAATGCACCATCTTCCACCCACTTGGAAAAATAGTTAGTTAAAATAAAAGAAATTGTACATTACCTCGCCCTACTGGGAGGGGGCTGATGATGTCCATCCCCCATTTGATGAAAGGCCAAGGTGAGGTGACCGAGTGGAGATGCTGGCCCACTTGGTGGATCATAGGAGCATATTTTTGGTATTGTTCGCATTTTCTCACGAAGTCAGCGGCCATTTTTTTTCATGGCGGGCCAGTAGTAGCCTGCTCGTATGAGACATCTGACCAAAGCTCGATTACCGGAATGAGCTCCGTAGTGGCCTTTGTGGACTTCTTCTAGAACACATCGTGTATGGTTCGAGCCCAAGCATTTTGCTAGGGGGCCTCCATACGTCTTTTTGTACAATTTGTTGTTTATGACGCTGTACCAGGCCACCTGCATTCGGAGCTTTTTGGCTTTTTTTTTTATCATCAGGTAATACATCGTCCTGCAAGTATGTAATAATACGATTGCTCCAGTCCCAAGTTAGGTTTACAGATCTTACCTCGATTTGATCGATCAATGAGCGGAGGAGAGTGACCACGTTTCCTTCTCCGATTATGATTTTAGTGGCTACCGCTAGTTTGGCAAAGTCGTCTGCTTCGATATTATGTGATCGAGGGATTTGGTCGAGCTGGCATTTATCGAATTCGGGAAACAACTTGCAGATCTTGGTCTGATATTTTTGTAGTCTTTGCTCTTTGACTTGGAAAGTCCCTGTGACTTGGTTGACGATGAGCTGAGAGTCGCAGCGTAGGATGACTCGCTTTGCTCCGTACTTGAGTGCTAGCTTTAATCATGCAATCACTGCCTCATACTCTGCCTCATTGTTAGTCATGTCTGGACATCTTATGGACTGGCAAATTACTTTGCATATCAGGACCTCGAGCACGAGTCCTAGTCCATACCCTGAGAAGCTCCATTGATATATAAAATTCATAGGTCCTGTATTTGGGGGGGGGGGGGGTGCTGGCAGCTTCTCTTTCGACTTCAGGCATTATTTTTGGCTGAAATCGGGGACGAAGTCGGCAAGCACTTGCGACTTTATCACCGTTCGTAGTTGATAGGTTATATCATGCTCGCTTAACTCTATGGACCATTTGGCCAATCTTCCCAATAACTCGGGTTTATGCAAAATACTCCTTAGGGGGGAAGTTGTGACTACCGAGATGGGGTGGCACTAGAAGTAGGGTCTAAGCTTTCGTGAAGCTAAAATCAAATCCAAAGCCAAGTTTTCGAGGTGTGGATACCTCGTCTCGATTTCGACTAAAGTTTTGCTAATGTAGTAGATAGGAGATTTTGTACCTTTATTTTCTTGGATGAGGACTACACTCACCGCTACATCGGACATGACCAGATAAACGAGAAGACGTTCTTGGGGTTCTTCTTTAGAGATCAATAGGGGTGGAGATAAGTATGCCTTTAGATCTTTCAGGGCGTTGACGCACTCAGAGCTCCATTGGAGACCATTGTCTTTCTTGAGTACGCCAAAGAACTTGTGGCATCTGTTAGAGGACCGTGAGATGAATCTCGACGGTGCGGCCATACGGCCGGTCAATATCTGAATCTGTTTCTTACTGGTTAAGTTCTCCAGTATTCCCTCCATAGCTTTGATTTGGTTGGGGTTGACCTTGATGCCTTGTTGTGATACTAGGAAACCGAGGAATTTCCCTGAGGTTACGCCAAAGGTGCACTTTTCAGGGTTCAATTTCATTCCATATCGCCTGAGTATGTTGAAGGCCTCTTTTAGGTGGCCGATGTGATCCTCTTTCTTTTCTGACTTGACCAATATATCATCGATATAAACCTCTATGGTTTTGCCGAGTTGGTCTTTGAACATGTTTGTTACCAACCTCTGATACGTCGCCCCTGTATTTTTCAGTCCGAACGACATCACCTTGTAATAACACGTCCCCTGGTGGGTGATGTAGGTGGCCTTTTCCTGGTCTTCCTTTTTCGTGAGAATCTGGTTGTAGCCCGAGTAAGCGTCTAATAAACTTAATAACTCGTGCCCGATTGTTGCGTCAATGAGCTGGTCGATATAGGGTTGCGGGAATGAGTCTTTCGGGCATGCTTTGTTCAAATCTATGAAGTTCATGCACATCCGCCATTTCCCGTTCTTCTTTTTCACCATGACTATGTTGGCGACCCATTGGGGTATTTTGATTCTCT
This sequence comes from Nicotiana paniculata, assembly GCA_005239505.1. Classification (NCBI taxonomy): domain Eukaryota; kingdom Viridiplantae; phylum Streptophyta; class Magnoliopsida; order Solanales; family Solanaceae; genus Nicotiana; species Nicotiana paniculata. The sequence continues at coordinate 21,467 of ML354545.1, forward strand.
GATGGAGCCGTTTTCCAGTAGTTTTTCAACCTCCTCGCAGACTGCATCATTTATTGCAGAATTGAATTTCCGCCCAACTTGCCTTACCGAGGGGTAAAGTAGGTCAACGTTAAACTTGTGTGTTTCTATATCCTTCAGAATACTTGGCATATCTGCATGGGAAAAGGAAAACAAGTATGCGTTGTTAGCTCAGAAATGATGGAATTTACTTGGTTCCTGAAGTTTGTGGTCGATGTAAGCTTTCTTGCTATGGTCGTTTTTGTCGAGTTGGACGGGGTCGAGATCTTCTAAGGTTGATCCCGTGGCCTTTATGATTTCGGGGTCTTTGATGACGTCTTTCCATTCATCAACGCTCGACCTCGACCCTGTTAATTGCTATACTTCTTTGGCTTTTCCCTTAATTTGTTGGGTGTATGTGCAGTCTTGGGTGATGCAATAACATTCTCGGGAAGTGCGTTGTTCCCCTCGGATGCTGAATATTTCCCATGGGGTGGGAAATTTCATGACTTGGTACAAGCTAGAGGGGATGAACTTCATTGTATGTATCCAAGGTCGACCTATGATGGCATTGTACGTCGTGTCCTGATCCATAATATGGAACGTGGTTTCCATAGTGACGCCGCCGGCTAGACGGGGAGTGTGAATTCTCCAGATGTCCGTTCAACTTCATTGTTAAAACCCGTTAGTGTGATGCAGTATGTCACTATCTTATCCTCGAGTTACATTTGTGCAAGTACTCGAGGATGGATAATGCACGTGCCGCTCCCATCATCCACCATAATACGTTTCACATCTGTATCCGATATATGTAAAGTGATAACAATAGCGTCATAGTGATGAAAAACCAAACCTTAGGTATCTGACTTATCGAAGATGATACTTTCTTTGAGTTCGCTGTACTGTTAATGAGTGATCGTGTGTTTGAGCTTGTGGGTGGTCGTTAATTTTACGCTGTTGATTGATGCGTCGTCGCCCCCTCTAATGATCATTTGAATGGTTCGAGCTGGAGAAGGCAGTTTTGGTGGACCCTGGTGCTATTCGTGTCCTCAAGCAAAGTTGGGTCGCTTAACATCTCTTTCAAGTGCCCTTGGTGAAGCATGTTCACGTACTCTTGACTTAGGTCGATGCATGCCTCGATTTCGTGACCCTGTTCCTGGTGGAATTAGTAGAGGGCGTTTGACTTTCTGTGCTCGGGTCGGACCTCATCTTCTTTGGCCACTTCACTTTTGGGACGAGCTTCTCTAGTGCGTAGACTATTTATGAGGGAGAAACACACAAATTGTGAGCATGGTATGGGGGGCATGCCTCTCCCTTCAGTGAGTCCCTATTCTCGGCCTAGATGGGCCTTCGTCGTGATGGGGAAGCGGCATGATGACGGCTCTAACATATGGTTAATGTCTTTCACAGTTGGGCTATGGACCTACAAGTTCTCTTTTGTTGTTATTTATCTGATCATTCCTGGATTCCATTTGTACTGAGGTCAACCGTTGGGTTGGCCCGTTGAGGTCGTCTTCGTCAGCTCGTACTTCGGCGCAGTAGACGTTGTGTATCTCATCCAAAGTGGTCGAGGGATACTTCATGAGCCCGACTTAACAACTTTCTTGTCGCCCTTGAACCACTCCTGTTTAACATATTCTAGAAAGTTGCTGCGCCATTCCTTCTGATACATTTGGTATGGTCATCCTTACACGGTTGAACCGAGCGAGGAAGTCCCTCAGTCCTTCACCAGGTGACAATTTGATGGCAAATATGTCATTCACTCTTGCCTCTGCTTTCTTAGATCCGGCATGGGCAGTTACAAACTTGTTGTCCATTTCTTTGAACATCTCAATGGAGTGCGCAGGCAGCTGCGAATACCAAGTCAGTGCACCCCTGGTGAGGGTTTTACCAAACTTTTTCAATAATATGGAAGACACTTGCTCTTTGGCGAGGTAGTTGCCTTTTACTGCGGTGACATAGTGAACCACATGATCCTCAGGGTCCGTCATGGCGTCATATTTTTTCAGGTACAGAGGCATTTTGAAGGTTTTAGGAATGGCATGCGGTGCGACTTCATCACTGTATGACTGCTCAATGAACGGACCGACATCTCTTTTTGGTAAGAGTTTTGGGGCGCCTGGTATTTTTTCTACCCTCTCTTGGTGATCTTTCATTTGGTTTCAGAGAATTTTATTTTTATTTTCCATCTCTTCCTCAGAATGGCTGTGAGGGTGTCGTCACCTGTATTATTAACGTTGTGAGCGATACCTGTTACGGGAGGAGGGCCGTGCTGCTCGTCTGTCATTGGTCCAATGCAAATCTTTATGTTCTCTTTGTTTTCCCTTCTGGAGGGTTTGTCAAGGATGATGGTCAACGTGTCTGTCAACCAGGCTTCAAGCAGCTTTTTCATTGCTGCTGGTGCCTATTCCGTTGTGGACGTGGAAGATCCTTTACCACGTGAATTTTTGATGCTACCATGAGGAAGAGGTTAATCATTCCGCCTAGGGGAGACGTTTGGCGTTATGTCCTCAACGTCTGTTTCAGTGACCTCGTTGATGGTGTTTAAGAGGTTGGTGGTGAGATCGGCTAATGCCTTCACCCTTTCTTCTTCGTTACCTGCTATGTCAGATCCGTACACAAAAGAAAAAAATAGGGTTTTGCATTCCTCTTTTTATTTTTTATTTTTTAGATTTGATAGAAACTAAGACTCTGACTAGGAAATTCCCACAGACAGAGCCAAACTATTTGACCAAAAATGATGATCCTTGGTTAAACTAATTAATCGATTATTAAGAGGTTAATCCTAGTTAAAGATAATAACTTCAGATCTAAGAAAAGTAATGTAGGAGATGAAGACAGTGTTGAGACGAATTTAATGCACAAGATATTAAATGCTTCGAATGCAATAAAGTGTTAGAAGTATCAAATACTAATGGAAATAAGATTTTGTCATGACCCAAATCGATGGGCCGCGACGGGCACCCGGTACCTTACTCAACCGAGTACTAACATAACATATCTTTCGTGTCATACTATCATAGGTAAATGAAACAAAAAGGCTGTTTTGAGATAATTAGAATGAAATATGAGGGAACACTCAACACAGGATGACTCAACATGTAATACAAACTTATACATATGACATACGGGCCTATAAGGCCAAACTGATCACTCGTACACTGAACATAGGTTGACAAGGCCATACTTTCTTTCTTATACATGACATATGTCTACAAAACTCTATGAGTAGATCAATACCATAAAGGTCAGGATAGGGCGCCTCCATACTAATCAATACACGTCCAAATCATATTGACCAAATAAGAAACTTCGGAGCAAATGGAACGCACCAACACCTTCCGCTAAGCTAATAGCCTACTTGGAGGACTCTCGACCTATCTATCAGGACCTGGGGGCATGAAATGCAGTGTCCCAAGGCAAAAGGGACATCAATACAAATGATTGTACCGAGTATGTAAAGAATGAAAATCAGTAAATAATAGATATGAGAGAAACATGGAGTAAAGGACTCAACATGTAAGTCTGAATAACTCTGTGAACCATTAATATTTATAATTCCATGCATATGCGTATAAATATCATACCATGCATAGGTATATGCGTTCATAACATCATCAAGCCTCTGAGGGCATCCCATCATATCATCTCGGCCATTATGGGCAAAATTATCAACATATACCATTTGATCAGGTGGTGGTGCGTATATAACGTCGTGACCTTTTTTCATATCCCATATACATGTAATATATGCGTATATAACTCCATCTAGTCATGGGTCAATGTACATGTATAAATGAATGAAATGCATAAGAAATACGTTAATAAGATCAATATACCTTTTGGATAAACTTTATCAACCACGTATTTTTCTGAGACCCCATGAACAGAAGATATAATAATATGTCACATGGGGAATCAAGAACATAGACACCCCTAGTACTTCTATGAATAGAGTCATTTATGAAAACTGTACGTTTGCTCGTTTTGTTTGTATCATTTGGATCATGCCAAAAAGAAAGAAGAGATATCCTTAACATACTTGAGCCGATTCTCTTGACAATACTTCCAACACCCGTCAATCGTGACAAAACATGTAACGGCGAGATCGAAGTAGGGAAAAATTCATATGATATTCTTGATAAAGAATGTATCTTGTTCTATTAGAATCGCATATCACATTGCCATTACCTTATGGAATCTCGTGTGAATTCTTTTGTTGAAGCTTTTCCTCCATTACTTAGCACCATAACCTCTCATTTTAATGATTTATGGAGATGTTTATTTTTGTGGGTTAAAGAGATTTTAAGTCTTGGTGATGTGGTCCCCACTTTGTAAGACTTGGCCACCAAAATCCCTCCGATTTTGCCACCTTATTATGTGTACTTAAGAGTCACATTTACTAAGGCTCTTGGCTGACACGTCGAGTCTCCTTAAACTTATCTAAATATTCACCCCTTTCCTTAATCAACTTATAATCTCACTAATCCAATAATTAACCAATTACCCACATAATTAAAAATTAAAATTACTTAAAATACTACTTACTTTTAACACACCTTATATACCTTACTATCATGGTCATGTGGTGCCTTGTATGGCACTAGTCCATAAATACCGGGTATTATAACTCGGACCGTGTTTTATCCCAAATTGATAAACTTCGATGAAACCCACTTTCTTCAATTCTCTTACCCTCTCACCTTCATGAATTTACTTATCACTTGTTTGAAATAGCTTAATACTGATAATCTCAAAATAATCTCATTCCCGAGTTTACGTCGATTAACTTACGATGAAACTTTAAGATACGAAAATGCGGGATGTAACATCTCATTTTCGAGATTTTATCAATTTACTTATGATGTACTTTCACGTACGAAAACATGGGGTATAACATCATTTCCCCCTTTGGAACATTCTTCCTCGAATGTTGACTGTTGCACTTATCATTATCATAACCTAAAGTCCTTGCGATTACTTTAGTGCTCTTTTTTCCATCTAGGAAATTGTTTTGTGAATAAACCGAAAGGCCAGGGCATTCCCCCTTTAGGCCTCTTTCTCACACCACAACTTGTAGTCGGAATCCTTTCAATCTCGTAACTGTTACTACCTTTTATCATGCAGCCTGTACGATTCTAACCTTGTAAGTGCGCCTATGCGACTTTTCTTTCCTTTTTCCTCCAGTTCTTAGCCAATGTCTATGCCTCACTTTGTAAACATATACAAAGCTTGACAAGATATTCCTCTGGGCATCTATAGGTATACTGAAGTTCTTCGCTCGATACTTTGTTGAACTTACAAATATTGCTATATCTTTTTTCATAGCTTTGGTTATCTATCCTTATGGCTTTACTACATCTAGGTAGGTCATACTACCAAACTCTAGGTTATTCTTGTTTCTTATCCCATATGTATAGATCTAAATTCTTTAATGCTTCCTCATTACTGTTCATCTTAAGAATGACAACCTAATCTCATCTCATACTTTGTAATTTTTATCTATCTATTGTTGATTCACCTCAATATTGATCTACAATCTACCACTGATAACTCGAAACTTCTTACATAATCACTACAGCGCACGTTGTATCGAGGAACATTTGAAGTGATTTTCCTGATCCACCTGGGGGAGATACTATACTTCCATAACCGTATTCCTCCTCACTAACCTAAACCTAACTCCTAAGACCCAAAACGACGCCACCCCCTCCGCCTCTCTACCGTCGCTTGACTCACCTGAACTTTCCGGAATACTCATAAAATCGGCGGTTCACTCACCCCAAACTCGCCTCACGTGCTCCCTCCTCTCTCCTCTTTCCATGTGGCTTAACAAACATCTGACAGAGAATATTCCTCACCCGTTTTTTCCGCGTTTTCACTCTCTCTTGGACAGATTTAAGATTAATGGGAGCCTCAGGATCAAAGGTTGTTGATCCTAGCCTTCCATTTGTCAAAATCTGTCCATCTAAGGAGATCTATGGGTTTAAATCATTTCTTGGGAGCAAAGGCAGAAGCTTGGATTTTTTGAAGATAAATACTCCTTTTCGTATTTTTTGGGAGGACATACAAAAAATTTCAGGATAATTTAGGGAAAATTTCGAAGAAATAGGGATAAAGAATTAGGTTTTGAGTTTTTCCTTCCATTTTTTTTTCACCTTCTGATATTGGTTCTTGTTTATTCACACATAAAAAAAAATACAAAAAGAGAGTGAGCTTTTTCTGATTCCACTGTTAATTCAAATTTATAAAAATCTCTGTTTCTCCATTTTTCATTTTTTCGGATCTTGTTTAAATCAATGGAGTTTGATGGAGTTGCTGTTGATTTTGAGTTTTTCTGGTGCTGTTTGGAGGTCTGTTCGAGTTTGGATTCTAGTTTCACTGCCGGATTTCTTATCGTATATTCAAAGCCGAAAGTTAATCGAAAGTTGTAATTTTAGGTTCATCTCTTTACTTTCTTATTTTAATTGTGGAAGATGTTTGAAAGCTAGTTTATATACTAGTGTATGATGGAATTTTTCGTGAATCTTACTGATTTTCCATTTGTTCGGCGTGCTTGACTGAAACTCGTCTAGTTGTGAGGTTTTTAAACTAATCTCAAATTGGTGGTGTGTTCTTTTATGAAATTTCAAGAATATTTATTTGCTATGGTGTTTAGCGTCATGCTTTTACAATTAAGGATTTGAAGCTAGCATATAATGAGTTCTGTTTCTAAGCTGGAATTCATGAAATTAAGGCAACTTTGTTATGGATTTGTTAGTTGTTGTTTTATCGGGGTAGTGTTCGAAATCGAAATGTGTTAGAATGAATTTTCAGCTTATCTTTTGGATTGTCACAATATTCTTCCTCTCAATATTGAGCTTGTGAATAGGATGTTGCTTCTTAAATTTTAAGGCTTAATAAGGAACGTCATATTTTCTTGTTAAAAGTTCTTACGTTTACAATGGATCTAATTGGGGTTTCAATTTTGGTGAATTAATTTTAAGGTCTAAGAAGCTCATTTTGTTGTTAAATCTCTCCCTTTTGTAGCTTTCTTTGTCATTTTCTTCAATTACAAAAGAATTTTTTTGTCTCCTCTGATGTTCAATATTTTGTTCAAGTTTTATGCTAGTTTCCTGTTTGACTGCTTAGTTGTAGCACTAAGGATAGGTTGTTTTGCCCAAGGTTAATACATGACCAGTTGGGCCTAACTTATGTAAACGGTAGAATAATGACCCTTTTCATGCTGTAAATATTTTCTAATGAATAAACCCATCCTTTTTCCACAAGTAATTCAATAATCTCAAATTAGTTTTAGGAAAAATAACTTATAAAGATTTGTAAAAGATGCTTCAAGCACGATTGATAAATCATCGTGGCTATGGGTACGGTTTTCGTGGCATGGTCACGATACGTAAATCACATTTGGGTGGACATTTCATGTGACCCGACCTTAACTTCAAACAATAATAAAACAAACATATTATAGATCGTGGGTACGATTCCCGTGACGCGATTCGTAATATGTACAAAAACAAACAAGTACGCGACATCGCGGCTTGTTTAAAGATTTTCCCATAAATTATGGCCTCACAATCAAACCCAAAGTAGTTAAAAAAATAATAACTCTTTAAATCGTAGTTTGCTTTAGGCGTGTAATTAAATCATCACGGCTATGTGTACGGTTCCCGTGGCATAGTTGTGATACGTAATTTTTCACTCGGGTGCACATTTCATGTGACCTGATCATAAATTAAAACAATAACTAAAATAAACATATTGTACATCGTGGGTACGAGTCCCATGACGCGATTCGCAATGTGTACAAAAACAAACAGGTGTGGTGATATCGCGACTTGTTCAAACAACTCCATAAATAATCAAAAGCGGATAAAAGTTAAAATGCACAATTAGTTTAAAACATGTATTAAAACAGATAATTTGGCCAATTAATAACAGTTGAGAGACCGTGTTAAAATCACGAAACCCAGGAATGCCTAACACCTTCTCCCGGGTTAATAGAATTCCTTACCCGGTCTTCTGGTTTCGCAGACTTTATCACAGAGTCAAAACTTCCCCGATTCGGAATTTTAAACCGGTGAATTGGGACACAATAAATTATTCCAAGTGGCGACTCTGATTTTGAATAAATAATCCCGTTTCGATCAACGTCACTTTAATTGGAAAAACTCCCTATCCCCTCTGCGGAAAAAATGAGGTGTGACATCTCTAGCGACTCTGCTGGGGAACCGAACCCAGAATCTCTAGTTCTGGGTTCAGAATTCGAGCTTAAAATAGTTGTTATACTTTGTTTTTGATTATTATCTGATTTTTACATGTGTGAGCCTAATGTGCTAAATGCCGCTTTTTACCGCTTTGATATTTCTTGATCTGTATATAAAACTGTTACGAAACCCTTCTTCTATCTGAGTCTTCTAAATCTTCTGGGAAGTACACGCTGGCGTGACCTTTTTTTTGTTAGTTTCATATCCCTAATTTAGAACGAGGATCAGATAAGTTACAAAGACTGATGGCCTTTTGGTTACCGGTACGTTGCCCCCACATCTCGAGTTGTCTGCTCGGGTAAGTGTGACGACCCGGTCGGTCGTCTTAAGAATTAATGCCCCGATCCCCTGTTAACTGTCTTCCCCAAGTCTATTTCTGCTTAATTGAATTGCCGAGACGTTCAATTTTGAGTTTTGGAGAGTTTTGGGACATTTAGTCCCTAAATGAGAGCTCAAGTGTTGGAAAGTTGCCCGTAGTCGGAGCAGTGTGAAGATGGCCTCGGAATGGAAATCCGATGGTTCTGTTAGCTCCGTTCGGTGATTTCGGGGTTGGGAGCGTGTTCAGAATGTATTTTGGAAGTCCGTAGCTCATTTAGGCTTGAAATGCCGAAGTTTGAATTTTTGGAGTTTCCGGTCCGATAGTGAATTTTTGATCCGAGGGTCGGAATCGAATTCCGGAAGTTGCCGTAGTTCCGTCATGTCATTTGGGATGTGTGTGCAAAATTTGAGGTCATTCAAATAAGTTTATACGTGTTTCGGCGTCGGATGTGAATTCTAGAATTTTCCTAAGTTTCTAGGCTTGAATCAATGCATATTTGAGTATTTTGATGTTATGAGACGTGTTTTTAAGGCTCGACCTAGTTCAAACAAGGTGTTAAGGTTGGTTGGTGGTTTTGGTTGAGGTCACGGGGGCCTCGGGGTTGTTTCGGATGCTTAACAGGTGAAATATAGGAAATTTGCTACTGCTGAACCAAGCTCTTCTAGTGTCCTCGCACCTGCGAAGGTTTTTCCACATGTGCGGACTCGCAGGCACGTGGGCCATGATCGCAGGTGCGATAGATGGGAGATTAGGCCAGTGGTCACAGGTGCGACCAGGGTTCCGCAGGTGCAGGACCGCAAGTGCGACCAAACGACCGCAGGTGCGGCCCCAGTGTAACTTAAGTGATTTCCGCACCTGCGATTCTTTTTCCACAGGTGCGATGATCGAGCCTGCAGATGCGAATCCCCTGTGTGATTTATTCCAAAAATCCTAGAGTTCATCTCATTATTTTAAAAATCGGGTAAGGGCTCAAGAAGTGGCGATTTTCTGTGGGTTTTGAAGAGAAGGATCATAGGTAAAATTTTCTAATCCTAATTCATTGTTAGACCATTAATTCCCGTTGTTTTCTTTAGTTTAATTATCAAAAACGGGGGAAAAACCATAGGAAGGGATGAGATTTTCCCAAATCCGAAATTCTGGAAATTGTGGGGTTTTTTGGCATCAGATTTCGATTGTTTCTGGTTAAATGAGTTCGTGAGTGAATGGGTGTCCGGAAAATATGACTTTTACTCGATTCCGAGTCGTGGGCCCCAGGGGCATTTTGGTCATGTTACATAATTTTGCGCCTTAGCTTGAATTAAACAGTATAATCAGTTGCATGAGATGTTATTTTCGATATGTAATTGAATTGTATAGATTTGGGCCATTTGGAGTCGGATACTCATGGCAAACGTGTGGTTTCAAGTTGATTTTGAGCCGGTTCGAGGTAAGTGGCTTGTCTAACCTTGTGTGGGGGACTTTTCCCCTTAGGATGTGATATTTGGTAATTGAATGCCTTGTACGTGAGGTGACGCGCGCGTACTTGCGCTAATTGTTGAAAATTTAGTTTTACTTTAAATATTTAGACTGAATTTCTTTCTTACCTGCTTTATTCTACTTGCAATTATAGCCTATGTTAGTTTAGAAAATCATGCCTAGTTGACTTGAATTGCCTATTTGCTTAAGTTGCTTTAATTGTACTACGTGAAGAATGTTGGGCTAGAACTACTTGTTGCGTTGTATTTTTGCACTCTATTTCTGAATATCTTCTTGTTGTGGCTACGTATTTACTTTGGGACTACGGGACGGTATCCCGGGAGATCCCCCTGCGTATTTACTTTGGGACTACGGGACGGTATCCCGGGAGATCCCCCTGCATATTTACTTTGGGACTGCAGGACGGTATCCCGAGAGATCCCCCTGCATATTTACTTTGGGACTACGGGACGATATCCTGGGAGATCCCCCTACACATTGATAGCTGGACTACGGGACGGTATCCCAGGAGATCCTTCGGATATACATATGATGGACTACGGGACGGTATCCCGGGAGATCCTTCGGATATACATATGATGGACTACGGGACGGTATCCCGAGAGATCCTTCGGATATACATATGATGGACTACAGGACGGTATCCCGGGAGATCCTTCGGATATACATAAGATGGACCACAGGACGGTATCCCGGGAGATCCTTCGATTATACATAAGATGGACTACGGGACGGTATCCCGGGAGATCCTTCGGTTATACATAAGATGGACTACGGGACGGTATCCCGGGAGATCCTTTGGTTATACTTATGATGGACTATAGGACGGTATCTCGGGAGATCCACTAGACAGTCGAGAAAAGGACTACAGGACGGTATCCTGGAAGATCCTCGTTGTTACCATTGTTATTGAGCTATTCATATTCCATGTTTACTCTGGTCTTGTTTTTGTCATTTCCTTGTTTGACCTATTTTATTTCACGGCTGTATTCATTATTTCAGTTTGTTTTCATACTGTAAATTCCTATTATATTGTTTAACTTCAGTAGGGACCTGACCTTCCTCGTCACTACCCGACCGAGGTTGGGCTTGACACTTACTGAGTAGCGCTGTGGTGTACTCATGCCCTTTCCTGCACATGTTTTTCATGTGCAGATCCAGGTACCTCCACTCAGGCGCACTATCCCCGAGGTTGAGAGATACAACAGAGACTTCGAGGTACATCTGCCACATCCACAGACCAGGAGTCTCTATCTTATTCTAGCTTTATGTGAAAAGTTTATCCTCCCTTACAGTTGTATAGACATTCTGGAGTTAGAGCAGTGTATTATATTCTGTTAGCCTGTGGTTCCCGTGAGTTTCCGATTTTTGGGGTGATATTGTAGACTTCCATATTATTTTGGGTTGTATATTCCAAGCGGCATATTTTTACAATCCTTCTTTTAGATTTGTTCCGTTTTTACTTAATTATTCTGCTACTTATGTTGATATTCCGCATTGCTAGGCTTACCTAGTTATAGGGACTAGGTGCCGTCATGACATGTTCACGGAGGGAGAACTGGGGTCGTGATAAGTTGGTATCAGAGCTCTCGGTTCATAGGAGTCACGGAGCACAGGCCGGTTATTTAGAGTCTCGCTGATCGGTACAGATACGTCTATACTTATCTACGAGAGGCTATCTAAGTGTTTAGGAAAAATCTTCACTTCATTGATTTCCCTGTCGTACAATATCTTTTGACATCAATTCTAAACCTCTGTTTTCTATTCTCTCACAGATGGTGAGGAAACATGCTTCTCGGGACGATCAGGAACCCGTGCCCCTACCGCAGCCTCCAAAGGTCGGGGCCGGGGTAGAGGCCGAGGACGCGCACGTGGTGCAGCGAGAGCACCTGCGCGAGCTGCCGCCGAGGTACCACCAGCAGATCCAGCCGAGGATCAGACACCTGACACGCCTAGTGCCACTACTACTCCAGATCTTCAGGAGACATTAGCTCAGTTCATTTCCATGTAAACCACTCTGGCTCAGGCAGGGTTGCTTCCCCTTGCTGCAACCACATCTCAGGCCGGGGAGGAGCACAGACTCCCGCCGCCCGCACTCCTGAGCAGTGAGTGCATGTGGAGCAGGTCCCAGAGATTATTCCTCTACCGCGTGTAGTGCCAGTTCAGCCCGAGGATGGGTCAGCTGCTTCAGAGGACGAGCAGCGGAGACATGAGAGGTTCAAGAAGTATGACCCTACGGGTATTCAGCGAACTAACATCAGATGATGTCTTGGGGTTTCTAGAGGAGTGTCACCGTATTCTTCGCACTATGGGCATAGCCGGATCTAGTGGGGTTTCCTTTAATACCTTCCAGCTTCGCGGAGCCGCCTATGATTTGTGGCGCACCTATGAGTTAGACAGTCCAGACGAGGTTGATTCACTGACCTGGACCCAGTTCTCAGATATGTTCCTGAGAGAGTTTGTGCCCCAGAGCCTCAGGGACGCATGGCACGCAGAGTTTGAGCATTTGCGCCAGGGTGCTATGACAGTTTTAGAGTATGCTATCTGTTACACCAGATTGGCTAGGCATGCACCAGTTTTGGTTGCTACTGTCCGCAAGAGGATTCGCCGGTTCATTGAGGGTCTTATCCCACCCATCAGATCTAGCATGGCTCGAGAGTTGGAGTTGGACGTTCCTTATCAGCAGGTAGTGAGCATTGCTAGGAGGATCGAGGGTATGCTCGCTAGGGAGCGAGAGGAGAGAGTGGCCAAGAGGTCTGGAGAGTCGGGCCACTACTCTGGTGCCCGTACCCCAGCAACAGGTCGACATGGTAGGGTTATATAGTTCGCCCAGTTCATTCAGATCTTCCAGCAGCCAGCGGTACCCCAGCTCCACCCAGGCCTCAGAAGCCTTATTATGCACCTCTAGTTTCTAGCGCGCCTCCTGCGCGGGGTGCTTTCAGAGGTCAGTCTAGCAGACCTGCCCCTAGCCAGTCACAACCACCACGTCTTCCCAGAACTCTTTTTGAGTGTGGAGATACACGCCATATGGTTAGGGACTGCCCCAGATTTGGCAGGGGTGCATCTTCACAGACATTTCAGCCACAGCGTGCTCAATAGAGTTCTCAGGCCATGATTATAGCTCTAGCTGCTACCCCACCTGCCCGGCCAACTAGGGGCGGAGGTCGGGGAGTTAGAGGTCGCCCTCAGGGGGGGGGGGTCAGGCCAGATATTATGCTATTCCTGCTCGTACCAAGGTTGTTGCCTCCGATTCTGCCATCACAGGTATTATACTGGTTTCTCACAGAGATGCATCGGTTCTATTTGATCCAGGCTCCATGTATTCTTATGTGTCTTCTTATTTTGCTCCACATTTGGGTATAGCCTAAGATTCTTTGGGTTCTCATGTTTATGTTTCTACTCCTGTGGGAGATTCTCTTGTTGTGGACCGCGTTTATCGGTCGTGTTTGGTTACTATTCGTGGTTTTGAGACTAGTGCGGACTTATTGTTACTCGATATGGTGGATTTTGATATTATCTTGGGCATGCTGGTTATCGCCCCATTATGCTATTCTTTATTGTCACGCCAAGACCGTAACGCTGGCTATGTCAGGTATTCCGCGTGTTGGTACTTTACATCACACTCCCAGTAGAGTTATCTCTTTTCTTAGAGCTCAGCGTATGGTTGAGAAGGGGTGTGATGCGTATTTGGATTATGTGAGAGATGTCAGTATTGATAACCCTTCTGTTGATTCAGTCCCAGTGGTAGGGGATTACCCTGATGTGTTTCCAGCTGACTTTCCGGGCATGCTGCCCGATAGAGACATTGATTTTGGCATTGACTTGTTGCCGGGAACTCAGCCCATTTCCATTCCTCCTTACCGTATGGCTCCTCCTGAGTTGAAGGAGTTGAAGGATCAGTTACAAGAATTGCTTGATAAGGGTTTTATTTTACCCAGTGTTTCACCTTGGGGTGCTCCTGTCTTATTTGTGAAGAAGAAAGATGGTTCTATGCGCATGTGTATTGATTATCGCCAGTTGAATAGGGTTACAGTGAAGAACCGTTATCCTTTGCCTCGTATTGATGATCTATTTGACTAGCTTCAGGGCGCACATGTATTTTCTAAGATTGATTTGCTCTTAGGTTACCATCAGTTGAAGATTTGGGAATCGGATATCCTGAAGACTGCTTTCAAGACTCAGTATGGCCATTATGAGTTTCTAGTTATGTCATTCGGGATGACTAATGCCCCCGCAGCATTTATGCATTTGATGCACAGTGTGTTCAGGACATATCTCGACATTCGTCATTGTTTTCATAGATGATATTCTTGTTTACTCCCGGAGTCGGGAAGATCATGAGAAGCACCTGAGGACAGTGCTTCAGACCTTGAGAGAGAAGAAGTTGTATGCAAAGTTCTCAAAATGTGAGTTTTGGTTGAGTTATATGGAATTCTTAGGCCACGTGGTATCGAGTGAGGGCATTCGAGTGGATCCGAAGAAGGTAAAGGCCGTGCAGAGTTGGCCCAGGCCGTCCTCAGTTACAGAGATTCGCAGTTTCCTTGGCTTGGCAGGTTACTACCGCCGTTTTGTGGAGAGATTTTCATCGATTGCAGCCCCTATGACTAGATTGACCAAGAAGGGTATTCCATTTCAGTGGACAGAGGAGTGTGAGGCGAGCTTTCAGAAGCTCAAGACAGCTTTGACTACAACCCCAATCTTTATATTGCCTACTGGTTCGGGGCCCTATACAGTTTATTTTGATGCCTCGCGAGTTGGCCTTGGAGCGGTGTTGATGCAGGACGGTAGGGTGATTGCCTACGCGTCCAGACAGTTGAAGATACATGAGAAGAATTACCCTGTCCATGACCTTGAGTTAGCTGCCATTGTTCATGCCTTGAAGATCTGGCGTCATTATTTTTTACGGTGTGCCTTGTGAGATTTATACTGACCACCGGAGTTTGCACCACATATTCAGGTAGAAGGATCTAAATTTGCGCCATCGTAGATGGTTAGAGTTTCTAAAGGACTATGACATGACTATATTATACCACCCGGGGAAGGCCAATGTGGTGGCCGACGCCTTGAGTCGCCGGGCAGAGAGTTTGGAGAGTTTGGCATACCTTCATGCAGCTGAGAGGCCTCTAGCCTTAGATGTTTAGTCCTTAGCCAATCAATTCGTGAGATTGGATCTTTCATTGCCTTTCCAGGTATTGGCTTGTGTGGTTTCTTGGTCTTCCTTATTCGATCGTATCAGGGAGCGACAGTATGATGATCCTCATTTACTTGTCCTCAAGGACACGGTCCAGCACGGTGATGCCAGTGATGTGACCATTGGAGATGACGGGGTATTGAGGATGCAGGGTCGGATTTGTGTGCCCAATGTTGGTGGGCTTCGAGAGTCGATTTTAGCAGAAGCCCATAGTTCGCGGTATTCCATCCATCAGGGTACTGCGAAGATGTATCAGGATTTGAGGCAGCACTATAGGTGGCGAAGAATGAAGAAAGATATAGAAGAGTTTGTAGCCAAGTGTCTCAACTGTCAGCAGGTCAAATGTGAGCATAAGAGACCGGGAGGGTTACTTCAGCAGATTGAGCTTCTAGAGTGGAAGTGGGAGTGGATCACCATGGACTTTGTGGTTGGACTTCCGCAGACTTTGAGGAAGCATGATGCTATTTGGGTGATTGTGGATCGGCTGACCAAATCAGCCCATTTCATTCCGGTACTGACTACTTATTCGTCAGAGCAATTGGCGGAGATTTATATTCGGGAGATCGTTCGTCTGCATGGTATTCCAGTTTCTATTATTTCAGACAGAGGTACTCAGTTCACTTCACGGTTCTGGACAGCCGTTCAATAGGATTTAGGTACCAGGGTGGAGTTGAGCACAACATTTCACCCCCATACGGACGGACAGTCCGAGCGCACTATTAAGATTCTTGAAGACATGCTCCGTGCGTGTATGATTGAGTTTGGAGGGTCTTAGGATCAGTTCATGCCATTGGCGGAGTTTTATTACAACAACAATTATCAATCCAGCATTCAAATGGCGCCGTATGAGGCTTTATATGGTAGGAGGTGCAGATCTCCGGTGGGTTGGTTCGAGCTGGGTGAGGCCAGGCTATTGGGCACAGAGTTGGTTCATGATGCATTGAGAAGGTCAAGGTGATTCAGGATTGACTCCGGTCCGATAGTGAATTTTTGATCCGAGGGTTGGAATGGAATTCCGGAAGTTATAGTAGTGCCACCATGTCATTTGGGATATGTGTGCAAAATTTGAGGTCATTCGGATAAGTTTAGACGTGTTTCGGCATCGGATGTGAATACTAGAATTTTCCTAAGTTTCTAGGCTTGAATCTATGCATATTTGAGTATTTTGATGTTATGAGACGTGTTTTTAAGGCTCGACCTAGTTCAAAAAAGGTGTTAAGGTTGGTTGGTGGTTTTGGTTGAGGTCTCGGGGGCCTCGGGGTTGCTTCAGATGCTTAACAGGTGAAATATGGGAAATTTGCTGCTGCTGAACCAGGCTCTTCTGGTGTCCTCGCACCTGTGAAGGTTTTTCCGCAGGTACGGACTCGCAGGCGCATGGTCCATGATCGCAGGTGCGATAGAGAGGAGATTAGGCCAGTGGTCGCAGGTGCGACCTGGGTTCCAGAGGTGCGGGACCGCAGGCGCGACCAAACGACTGCAGGTGCGGCCCCAGTGTAACTTAAGTGATTTTCGCACCTGCAATGATTTTTCCGCAGGTGTGGTGATCGAGCCCGCAGGTGCGAATCCCCTGTGTGTTTTATTCCAAAAATCTGAGAGTTCATCTCATTATTCTAAAAATCGGGTAAGGGCTCAAGAAGTGGCGATTTTCTGTGAGTTTTGAAGAGATGGATCATAGGTAACATTTTCTAATACTAATTCATTGTTAGACCATTAATTCCCGTTGTTTTATTTAGTTTAATTATCAAAAATGGGGGAAAAACCATAGGAAGGGATGAGATTTTCCCAAATCCAAAATTCTGGAAATTGTGGGTTTTTTGGCATCATATTTTGATTGTTTCTGGTTAAATGAGTTCGTGAGTGAATGGGTGTCTGGAAAATACGACTTTTACCCGATTCCGAGTCGTGGGCCCGAGGGGCATTTTGGTCATTTTGGTCATTTTACATAATTTCGCGCCTTAGCTTGAATTAAACAGTATAATCAGTTGCATTAGATGTTATTTACGATATGTAATTGAATTGTATAGATTTGGCCCATTTGGAGTCGGATACTCGTGGCAAACGTGTGATTTCGAGTTGATTTTGAGCAGGTTCGAGGTAAGTGGCTTGTCTAACCTTGTGTGGGCGACTTTTCCCCTTAGGATGTGATATTTGGTAATTGAATGCCTTGTACGTGAGGTGACGAGCGCGTACTTGTGCTAATTGTTGAAAATTCGGTTTTACTTCAAATATTTAGACTGAGTTTCTTTCTTACCTGTTTTATTCTACTTGCAATTATAGCCTATGTTAGTTTAGAAAAGCATGCCTAGTTGACTTGAATTGCCTATTTGCTTAAGTTGCTTTAATTGTACTACGTGAAGCATGTTGGGCTAGAACTACTTGTTGCCTTGTATTTTTGCACTCTATTTCTGAATATCTTCTTGTTGTGGCTGCGTATTTAATTTGGGACTACGGGACGGTATCCCGGGAGATCCCCATGCGTATTTACTTTGGGACTACGGGACGGTATCCTGGGAGATCCCCCTGCATATTTACTTTGGGACTACGGGACGGTATCCTGGGAGATCCCCCTGCATATTTACTTTGGGACTACGGGACGGTATCCTGGGAGATCCCCCTGCATATTTACTTTGGGACTACGGGACAGTATCCCGGGAGATCTCCCTGCATATTTACTTTGGGACTACGGGAGGGTATCCCGAGAGATCCCCCTGCATATTTACTTTTGGACTACGAGACGGTATCCCGGGAGATCCCCCTACATATTTACTTTTGGACTACGGGACGGTATCCCGGGAGATCCCCCTGCACATTAATAGCTGGACAACGGGATGGTATTCCGGGAGATCCTTCGGATATACATATGATGGACTACGAGACGGTATCCCGGGAGATCCTTCGGATATAAATCTGATGGACTACGGGACGGTATCCCGGGAGATCCTTCAGATATACATATGATGGACTACGGGACGGTATCCCTGGAGATCCTTCGGATATACATAAGATGGACTGCGACGGTATCTTGGGAGATCCTTCGGTTATACATAAGATGGACTACGGGACGGTATCGCGGGAGATCCTTTGGTTATACATATGATGGACTACGGGACGGTATCCCGGGAGATCCACTAGACAGTCGAGAAAAGGACTACAGGACGGTATCCTCGGAGATCCTTGTTGTTACCATTGTTATTGAGCTGTTCATATTCCGTGTTTACTCTGGTCTTATGTTTGTCATTTCCTTGTTTGACCTGTTTTATTTCACGGTTGTATTCATTATTTCTGTCTATTTTCATACTTTAAATTCCTATTATATTGTTTAACCTCAGTAGGGCCCTGACCTTCCTCGTCACTACCCGACTGAGGTTAGGCTTAACACTTACTGAGTACCGTTGTGGTGTACTCATGCCCTTTCCTGCGCATGTTTTTCATGTGAAGATCCAGGTACCTCCACTTAGGCCCACTATCCCCGAGGTTGAGAGATATATCAGAGACTTCGAGGTACATCTGCCACGTCCGCAGACCAGGAGTCTCTATCTTATTCCAGCATTTTGTGAAAAGTTTATCCTCCCTTATAGTTGTATAGACATTCTGGAGTTAAAGCAGTGTATTATATTCTGTTAGCCTGTGGTTCCCATGAGTTTCCGGGTTTTGGGGTGATATTGTAGACTTCCATATTATTTTGGGTTGTATATGCCAAGCGGCATTTATTTACAGTCCTTCTTTTAGATTTCTTCCGTTTTTACTTAATTATTCTGCTACTTATGTTGATATTCCGCATTGCTAGCCTTTCCTAGTTATAAGGACTAGGTGCCGTCATGAAATGTTCACTGAGGGTGAACTAGGATCGTGACAGTAAGCTAGGTCTAGAACAATACACACAGGTTCTTAAACCTAGAATAATATAGCCTCATGCCGGATCTCTAGTAGGAATGCTTGTTTGCATAACGTGTATTTGACTTAGGGGACTCAACTGTCACACTCCAACCTTGGGAGGCGTGGCTGACACCCGGTGCCGCACTGGCCCGAGCGAACCACTCTGTATCTTATTCATTCCTTTTGTAATTATTATGGGCCAACATGGACACAACTCGTAATGTATAGTTGTAAGTAGGAAAATGTTATGTCAATGAACCATCGTTCAACCTTATTTCTTCTTCCAAGCACACGACAGCCTCCAACTCTCCCACCCTCTATTTGTTCTTCTTTTCCCATTTGGATATGGAGTTCATGAATGAAAAGTTTACAAAGTTTATCCTTGGTAAGGATAAATTTGGTGGAGGAAAGTTCTAGGTTGTCAAGTATAATCATAAACCTAGCAGGTAATTTAACTTGATGCCTCGGTAATACCTTATCCTCCAGATACCTTTGATGATTTTAAGCAAAATATTCAGGAGAATAACCACAAACGTTCTAACAACTACATGTGAGTTTTACAAATGCTGGAGTACGATTTCGAGAAGAATTTCCTTAAATTCCTATGCATGCCTCTAAGTGAAAGTTAGCATTCTTTTAGGAACTTTATATTTATTTATTTTTATTTAATTTATTTATAATTTAAAAATATGTTTTTTAAAACCTATATTCATTAACATAGGGTACACGCGTAACGCACGTGCTTAGACACTAGTCATTTTACAAGAATGAACAACATAGACATCCTTACTGCTAAGAGTAGAACCACTTATGGAATAACATTACATTTATGTATCGTTACTTGGATCATGCCAAAATAAAGAAGGTTTAGCCTTAACATACCTGAGTCAATTCTCTGGACAATCCCTCTAACACACGACAATCGCGACAAAACACGTGACGGCAAGACCACAGTAGGAAAAATCCGTCGCTTAAAATACTAAAAATTCTCGTTTGATTCCTTGGAGATGCTTTGAAATCTTGTAAGACTACTTGCATTATCACGTCTCCTATTTTTCATCAACCTTTAATAGCTCTAAGCCCTACAAAATCAGCAAGAAAAAGGAGCATCAATGTTTGTTACTATGCTTCTTGTATTTGGATCTTTGAGAAGTAATAAAAGACTTTTGATTAACCCAATGCTAGAGAAAGAATTCTGGTTCTCTAATCCACTACATATACCACACAACGTTTTTTTTTAATAATGGACATGACTCATGTTTTAGACCTTGCCACATAATAGTGTGACTTTAAGCGTCACCTAAATATTAAGGGAGGGGCTGCCACATTTGCCCTCTTCATTGTGTGTGTGTGGAATCCAACAATTGTCCTTAATCAATTTCACATCCCTGCTTTGAAATCCTACAGATATTCATCTATTCTTAACTTGGGAATGGTGCATGTATTTTTGTCTTCTGCATCATTAACTATATTAATTTTAAGTGGTTTCTTATTACAAGTCTATTTAGTTGTACTGTCCTTGTAATTCGTTCACTTTTAATACTCTTTACTCCTTTTGCAAGAATGGCTACATTAATTAAAAACCTCCTAATCAACTTTGTCCTACTTCGAATGATAGATTGCATAGGACATTATTGGACCTAATATAAAAGAGGGATATAAACCTATTCAACATCAGTATGCAAAGAAACCAAAGTAAGACAACAAATAGTCAAATTTATAAATAGCTTTCTACCAAAGAGAGTGTGATAGTGTGACCAAGTACTGAAAATAAAAGAATGAGTTCCCGAATTAAAAGACCTATCTTTCTCGTATTTAGATAAATATTCTCAAATCGACAACCTTCAACGAACTCATTTCCTTTGATCCGTTTTCCCTTTATCCTTTATGGCATTTACTTATCATTTGTTATAAATATCATAAGCACTCATAACCTCAAAGATAATCTTGTCCTCATCCTAAATACTGCTATTAAATTAATAAATCGTGGTACCATAGAAATTCAATACATATATTATTATTTAAAACATCTATGTGAAAATACATATATTTTATCAATTTCAAATTTTCCTAACCTCATATAAAGAATACAAATTTTCGTACGCTTAATTCTTAAAATGGTAAAAAGATAACCTCCTTTTCGTGTGAAAAAAAATTTAATTTCTGTATTTACATTTAAAAAAATCTCATAAACTTTCTCATATTAGGTGTATAGTTTATTATATCTGAAAATAGTAATAATGGTAACTATCCAAAATTATACTTATAATTTTTTTACTAAAACATTCACTATACCATAGTAACATCATATCTAAGGTATCAATGTTATAAACTTACATGGTATCATAATAATAATGTCTTAAACCCTCTATAACCTCCTAATAGACATAATCCCTTCGAACTCATATGGATTACTACGACTCATTCTAATATTAAAATATGGGAAGTAACATCCTTCCCCCCTTTAGAACATTCGTCCTCGAATGTTAACTCTTAGAGATTTACAAAATTTTCACTAGGGTCTCCTCTGTATTTTAAACTAAAACTCAACCTCTATCTGAAGTTTCAACTATTCACAACCCTTTGTACTTGAGTATCTCGTATCTTATTCACCTTTACCTTACTTACTTTTCAATCCCGTATCGTATCTTCTGCTTTGTTCATAGCCTTCCTTTTACATAGGTGGAAATTATGCCTTAAAGCTCTACTGTGATACCTGCACCTCCGGTGCGTACAAAATCTGGCGAAAGCTTCAAACTCACTTCTTACGACTCAGCTCTATGGCACGATCTGGAAACAAAATAAGGGTTATATTTCCTAAATGCCCTATAGCCTCTCAATTATAAATGTGGAGTGCAACACATCCATAAATGAGACTCTACTAGGCACAACTTTGTAGACTCCCTAGGACACGACCCGCTCTGATACCACTCTGTCACGCCCCAACCTTGGGAGGCGTGGCTGGCACCCGATACCACACTGGCCCGAGCGAACCACTGTATAACTTATTCATTCCTTTTGTAACTATTATGGACCAACATGGCCACAACTCGTAATGTATAATTGTAAGTGGGAAAATGTTATGTCAATGAACCATCGTTCATAAAACATGAATACATATGGGCCGTCAAAATCTCTAACATACTGTACATAATAAACCTGTGTCTACAAAGCCTCTAAGATTATTTGACATCAAATGGGACAGGGTACCGGCCTACCCATAAGTATGTCGTAAAATTCTGACACGATGACTTATAGACTTCCCTGCACTCCGAATGAGGTGGAGTCTTGCCTATCCTTCGCTAAATGCTGACCTCGTCTACTATGAGGGCTTGTCAGACTGATTATCTATACCTGCATGCATGAATGCAGTGTCCCCAACAAAAGGACGTTAGTACAAATAATGTACCGAGTATGTAAGGCATGTAAATCAGTATATAAAGGACATGGAAGAAACATGGAGCAAAGGACTTAACCTGTAAGTCCTGATAGCTATGTAAATCATGAAATATTTATAATGTCATGCATATGCATATAAATGTCATGTAATGCATAGGTCTGTACGTACATAACATCATCAAGCCTCTGAGGGCATCCCATCATATCATTTCAGCCACTGTGGGCAACATCATTGTATACCAGCTGATCAGGTGGTGATGCGTATATAATGCCATAACCTTTTTTCATATCCCATATACATATATACGCTTATATAACTATCACGACCCATAATACCACACGGGTCGTGATGGCGCCCAACACCAGGGTCAGGCAAGCCAATGGTTGTTTATTAATGAGATTTTCCTTATTAACATACCAACCCCACATATTTCCCAAAGTTTTACACTTAACCTATTTAAATAAAAGTGGAAGCATTTATCAATTTAAATACATACAGCCAAAAATGATCGTGATCCAATATATACACATACAGCCCCAAAATAGAATCTACTAAGTGCGTGCCAGGAATTAGTGTCACAAGTCAACAGGCGAACTAGTAGAATGTACAAAAGATAATACAAGACTGTACTGCTGTCTGAGAGGAATAGACAGAATATAGACAAAATATAACTCCATAGCACAGCTGAGAAACGTCAGGGGGGTGCAGCTCACCATGGATTCCGGTCCGGAAGATAAGTCAAGCTCCGGTCGGATAACCCGAAACACCAGCCTCAGAACCTGTACAATTAAGTACAGAAGTGCAACATGAGCACATAATATAAATGTACCCAGTGAGTATCCCGCCTAACCTCGAAGAGGTAGTGACGAGAGGTCGACATGACACTCACTATGGTCCAACAGTAATAATGTAAATAGGATATATGGAATGCAGTAGACATGTGAGACAGTAAGCAACAGATATCTATCAAATACAAAAAACCAGGTAACTACTGAAAATAAGCAACAATGTACACTTTCCCTTTTCCCCCGAATATCTGTCAAGTCAATATCAATGGAAAACAGTACCCAATAGCCTCAAGCGCACCCAATGATAGGACAACCGGCCTGGGTCATAAGGAAATATCTAGACACGAACTCATATATATATAGTTAACATAAAGCTCCCCTCGATCGCAAATCATACCTGCGACTCGAGTGATGACTCATATATATAATTAACATAAATCTCCCCTCGATCGTGAATCATACCTGCGACTCGAGTGCTGACTCATATATATAATTAACATAAATCTCCCCTCGATCGCTAATCATACCTGCGACTCGAGTGCTAACTCATATATATAATTAACATAAAGCTCCCCTCGATCGCGAATCATACCTGCGACTCAAGTGATGACTCTTATATATAATTAACACACACACACACACACACACACACACACACACACACACACATATATATATATATATA
>ML354548.1:0-71850 GCA_005239505.1 Nicotiana paniculata
TGAAATAAGGAGAAAGGTGCACTGTTTTGCAAAGTAAGAGTCACTTGAAAAAGAAAAAAAAGAGAAAAAAAAAGAAAATAAATAAATAAAATAAAAAATTGTATTGTTGTGAAAGAAAAATATATGTTGTGACTCTTGATGTAATTGTTCTTAAAGAAATATGGGGTATTAACATTGATGTGAAGGTGGAGTTGGTTTAATATAAGTGTGAGGTTGAAATGCTAAAGTATGTGTATTAAAGTGCTTAGGGAGGTGTAGTCATTCTTATATCTAAATGTATCCTACCTGTCCCGCAGCCTACATTACAACCAAATAAAGTGCTACTTGATCCTAGACTGAATGAGCTCGATTAGTAGAGTAGTACACTACGGGCAAGCCTATGGTGCATCTTTTGTGGCATATGAATATTATTTCTGAGAGCGAGTGAATTCTTTCTATCTTGAGTTCCTAAGTGTTCTTAAATTTTATGTGTGAGGAACTAGCTCTTTGACAGAGTGAGGGCACATGATTCATGAAGGAAAGGTAATGTTGTTGGCCTCTATGTTAGAGTAGTTAGTGAATTGTGATTAAAGCATGGAATTTGTGAGTCGATTATTGAGGCGAGGATGTCACACCTTTGTGCTTAAACTGTTTTAAAAATTTGGTATAACGTGTTAAGAGATGTGTTTAATAAGTGGTGTACATGAGTGTAGTTTGATTGCTCGAGGACGAGCAAATGTTTAAGTGTGGGGTATTGATGCGAGGCTAAATTGCATAGTTTAACATGTGATATACCTTACATTTTATGCGCATTAATGATANACGCTTAAGAGTCGAAAAGGAAACACCCGGGCGTTAGGCCCCTAAACCCAGGCTGTCCCTGGCGTTAATGGGGCGTTTGGCCCCTAAAGCCAGGATGACTCTGACGTTAGGGGGCGTTTGGACCCCACGCCAGGCCTGCCCTGGCTTTAAGGGGGCGTTTGAGCCCAAACGCCTGGGTCCCGATGTCCAGTCAATTCCGAATTTTGAAGAGTTTAAGTGTTTCCCGGTTGGAATAGAAGTCTCCTACATGTTTAGGGTTTGTCCAAAACATATAAATAGACCCCAAAACACAACTTGAAGGAGGATTTTTCGAGAGAAGAAGCCATTGAAGTGAAGAAAAAAACCTGTGGATTACTACTCAGTGAAGCAAACATTGATTTTTATAGATTTTATTCATTATTTTGTAGTTCAATTATGCAAGTTATTTTAGAATTGATTCTTATGAATATGAGTAGCTAAGTTTCTTAATCTAGGGTTTTGGTAGAACCCGTTTGGGGATAAACTTATTGTGATATTAATATAGTTTTGATTGGTTGATTAATCTCTATTTGTTCCACTACGTTCTTGTTGTAGTTGATTAAAGGGCCCTCAATTAGCATAATACCGTGGATTATATTTGCAACGCCCGTTTAGTCTTTTATTAGACATAGTTGAGCGTGATCAATGACGTTTTGGTATATTCTCGGTCCCAAGAGGACCATGAACAACACTTGAGGACCGTGCTTCAGACATTAAGGGAGAAGATGTTGTATGCCAAGTTTCCTAAGTGTGAATTTTGGCTTGATTCTGTGGCATTCCTAGGCCATGTGGTGTCTTCGGATAGGATCAAGGTAGATCCGAAGAAGGTGGAGGCAGTACAAAGTTGGCCCAGACCGTCCTCAGCTACTGAGATCCGCAGTTTCCTCGGTTTGACTGGGTATTATCGCCGTTTTGTGGAGGGATTTTCATCCATTTCAGCGCCCATGACCAGACTGACCTAGAAGGGTGCACCTTTTATATGGACTGAGGAGTGTGAGGATAGATTTCAGAAGCTCAAGACAGCCCTGAATACAGCCCCAGTGTTAGTATTACCCACATGTTCAGGGTCCTATACAGTCTATTGTGATGCTTCGAGGATTGGCTTGGGAGCAGTGTTGAAGCAGGACGGTAGGGTGATTGATTACCCGTCCAGGAAGTTGAAGGTGCATGAGAAAAACTACCCTGTTCAAGATCTCGAGTTGGCAGCGATTGTTCATGCCCTGAAGATATGGCGTCATTATTTATATGGTGTTCCCTGTGAGATATTCACGGATCATCGGAGTTTGCAGCACATATTCAGGCAGAAGGATCTAAATTTGCACCAACGTAGGTAGTTGGAGTTGCTAAAGGACTATGACATCACTATATTATACCACCCGGGGAAGGCCAATGTGGTGGCCGACGCCTTGAGTCGCTAGGCGGAGAGTTTGGGGAGTTTGGCATACCTTCATGCAGCTGAGAGGCCTCTAGACTTAGATGTTCAGTCCTTAGCTAGTCAGTTCGTGATATTGGATCTTTCTAAGCCTTGTCGGGTATTAGCTTGTGTGGTTGCTCTATCTTCCCTTTATGACCGTATCAAAGAGCATCAATATGATGATCCCCACTTTTTGGTTCTTCAGGATAGAGTCCGACGGGGTGATGCCAGGTATGTGACCATAGGTAATGACGGGGTGATGAGGATGCAGGGCCGTATTTGTGTACCCAACGTGGATGGGCTTCGAGAGTTGATTCTTGAGGAGGCCCATAGTTCGTGGTATTCCATCCATCCGGGTACCGCGACGATGTACCAGTATCTGAGACAACACTATTGGTGGCGAAGGATGAAGAAGGATATAGTGGAGTTTGTAGCCAAGTGTCTCAACTATCAGCAAGTCAAATGTGAGCACCAGAGGCCGGGAGGGTTACTTCAGCAGATTGAGCTTCCATAGTGGAAGTGGGAGCGGATCACCATGGACTTTGTGGTTGGACTTCCTCGGGCTTTGAGGAAGCATGTATCTATTTGGGTGATTGTGGATCGGCTGACCAAATCAGCTCATTTCATTCCAGTGCTGACTACATATTCATTTGAGAGGTTGGCTGAGATTTATATCAGAGAGATTGTTCGCCTCCACGGTATCCTAGTATCTATTATTTCAGACAGAGGTACATAGTTCACTTCACGGTTCTGGAGATCCGTCCAGCAGGAGTTAGGCACCAGGGTAGAGTTGGGTACAACTTTTCACCCTCAGAGGAACGGGCAGTCCGAGCGCAAGATTCAGATTCTCGAGGATATGCTCCGTGCTTGTGTGATAGATTTTGGGGGATCATGGGATCGATACTTTCCTCTTGCAGAGTTTGCTTATAAAAACAGCTACCAGTCCAACATTCAGATGGCGCAATATGAGGCTTTGTATGGTAGGCGGTGCAGGTCTTCAATGGGATGGTTTGAGCCGGGTGAGGCCCGATTGTTGGGTACAGACTTGGTTCAGGATGCCCTGGACAAGGTGAAGGTGATTCAGGAGAGACTTCGCACAACTCAATCCAGGAAGAAGAGCTATGCGGACCGGAAGGTTCGTGACTTGGCATTTATGGTTGGTGATCAGGTTCTTCGGGTATCACCTATGAAGGGCATCATGAGGTTCGGGAAGAAAGTCAATCTGAGTCCGAGATCTATTGAACCTTTTAAGGTGTTGCGACGTGTTGGGGAGGTTGCTTATGAGCTAGCCCTACCTCCCAGCCTAGAAGGGGTTCATCCGGTGTTCTACGTCTCTATGCTCCGGAAGTATCACGGTGACCCGACTCATGTTTTTGATTTCAGATCAGTCCAGTTGGACATGGATCTATCATATGTTGAGGAGCCTGTGGCTATATTGGACAGGCAGGTCAGAAAGCTCAGATCGAAGAATGTTGCCTCAGTTAAGGTTTAGTGGAGGGTTCATCCAGTCGAGGAGGCGACTTGGGAGACCGAGCAGGATATGCGGAGTCATTACCCTCATCTTTTCACAGCTTCAGGTATGTTTCTATACTCGTTCGAGGACGAACGATTTTCTTAAGAGTGGGAGGATGTAACGAACCGGTCGGTCGTTTTGAGAGTTAGCACCTCGTTCCCCTAATAACGGATTCTCCCATGTATATTTATGTTATTGGAACTTGTCGGAGCGTTGAGTGATGAAATCCGGAGTGATTTTGGACACATAGTCCATAAATGTGGAATTTACCTTTAGAAATCTAGTCGTAGCTAGAGCTGTGTGAAGACAGATCCGGAATGGAATTTCGTCAATTCCGTTAGCTCCGTTGGTTGATTTCGAGGTTAGGAGCGTGTTCAGAATGTGTTTTCGAGGTCGGTTGTAGATTTAGGCTTGAATTGACAAAAGTTAGAATTTCAGCGATTTCGACCGATAGGTGAAATTTTGATATCGGACTCGGAATGGAATTCCGAAAGCGACAGCAGGTCCGTAATGCCAATTGTGACCTGTGTGAAAAATTTGAGGTCATTCGGATGAGTTTTGACGTGTTTCGACATCAGATGTGAATTCTAGAATTTCATAAGTTCTTAGGCTTGAATCTATGCATAATTGATGATTTTGATGTTATGAGATATGTTTTTAAGACTCGACCAAGTTTGAACAAGGTATTAGAGTCAGTTGGTAGGTTTGGTTGAGGTACCTGAGGACTCGGGGTTTTTCGGATGCCCAACGGTAAATTTGGAACCTTAAGAGTAGCTGAACCATTTCTGGTTCTGGTGTCTCGCACCTGCGATGGTTTTTCCGCAGGTGCGAAGAGGGTGCACGCAGGTGCGGACGTAGCTTAGGCTGGCCCGACTCGCAGGCGCGGAAGACTATCCGCAGCCCAGCCACCGCAGGTGCGACCCCAAGTCGTTTAATGAGTTTTCGCACCTACAATTGTGTTTCCGCAGATGCGGCACCGCATGTGCGATCCCAGTGTCGCAGGTGCGAAATACCTGGGCTGGTTATACCAAAATCCGAGGGTTTGAAATTCATAACTCCAAAATCGATTGAGAGCTCGGGATTTGGCGATTTTCAGTGGAATTTGAAGAGAAGAAGCATAGGTAACGTTTTCTAACCTTAATCCATTTGTATATCAATAATCTCTATCAATTTCCTCAATCTAATAAATGGAATTGGATGAAAAACCATGAAATTGGGATGAAACTTCCCTAAGTAGAAATCTGAGGATTTAGGGAGATTTAGACGTCGGATTTTATTGATTCTTGTTCGAGTGAGTTCATGAGCGAATAGGTGTTTGGGAAATATAAATTTTACCCGATTCCGAGACGTGGTCCCGGGGGAAGTCTTGAGCTAATTTCCTAATTTCGCGTATTAGCTTAGAAATAATTAGCTATTTTGTTTCCTTGAAGTGATATTTACATTATGCAATCGAATTGAATAGATTTGGGCCACCCAGAGTTGGATACTCATGGCAAGAGCGTGGTATTGAGTTGATTAGCGCAGTCAAGGTACGTGGCTTGCTTAACTCTGTGTTGGGGACTTCCCCTTAGGCATTTTTATACTGATTTTGTTACGTGGACGCCATGTACGTGAGGTGACGAGTGCGTACACGGGTCATTGTTGCTAAAATTCTATTTTTCCTTCCATGCAATTTCTCATTCTCATTCCTATATTACTGTTTCCTGTCTTAATTGAGTAGTTAGCTTAAGAATAAACATGCCTACTTGTCCTTACTTGATTTCCTCTTATTTGCTACTAGTTGCACCATGCTTAGATAGTTTTACTCTATTCTTGCATGTTGTTTTTCCTGAACTGTTTAATTAAGCCGTATCCGACATGCTTCTGCATTGCATATTTAAATTGGGATTACGAACCGAGATCCGAGAGCTTTTCCCCTGTACTGAAATGCATATTTAAATTGGGACTACTGACAGAGATCTGAGAGCTTTCCCCCTGTACTGCATAGTACATTTAAATTGGGACTACGGACTGAGATCCGGGAGCTTTCCCCTTGTACTGCATTGTATATTTACTGTTGAGATATATGTTGTGCTGAGCCGAGGGCTCTCTTTCTGCTATTAATTCTTCCAGTTTACATTAATCCTGTTTATCATTGCTTATCTATATTTCACTATTTTAAATTTATAATTGACTTGTTTTAAAACTAGATAGAGCCTTAACCTGACCTCGTCGCTACTTGACTGGGGTTAGGCTTGGCACTTAAGGAGTACCGAATGTGGAGTGCTCACACCCTTTTCTGCGCATGTTTTCCCCATGTATAGATCCAGGTACCAGCACACAGTATAGTGGCTAGGCGCATCTTAGCAGCTACATAGGAGACCGCGAGGTAATTCTATCTCGTCCACAGGATCTCACGAGTCCCCTTCCTACTCTAGTACAGATATAGGAGATATATAGATACATTTTCCTTATTTCTTTGTATAAAGCTACACTAGTTCAGAGTTTGTGACTTTGTGATGTTCCGAATTTTGGAAAAGTAAAAGCTGTAAATGCCGAACGGCTAAAAGTTTTATAATATTGCTTCTTCTTTACTGTTTCTATTATTATTTTGCCTTATTTTCCGCAAGTTTTAGGCTTACCTAGTCATAGAGACTAGTTGCCGTCACGAGACCGTTCGGATGGTAATTCGGGTCGTGACAACCTGAGACCACCATAACACTATGCCAACACATAAAAAAGGCGCGAACGCGATGAAAAATACCAGGTGACAGATCCAAAAATGAAAGAAAATGGCATGTAGTCTATCTGGAACACACCTGAGGCCACTGAGACCCCGTTGAAACATACCAACACGTTTTATAACATAACGCGGACCTGCTTGAGGCCTCAAATCACATCAAACAACGTAAAAAATGCGAATTGCACCTCAAATCGAACTTAAAGAACGTATGGGCTTTCAACTTCTACAACTCGCGTCGAATCATATCAAATCAGCCCGGAATGAACTCAAATTTTGCACACAAGTTCCAGATGACATAACGTATCTATTTATATTCACGAAAATACAGTCCGAACCCGATATTCTCAAAGTAAACTCCCGGTTAGCCTTTTGAACATTTAAGCCTTCATAATTTCAACTTTCGCCGAATAGTGCGGAAACCTTCTAGAAATATCCAAATGCAAATTCAGGCATACGCCAAAGTCTAAAATCACCATCTGGACCTAGCAGAACCACTAAAACTCTGATTCGGGGTCAAGCACGTAAAAGTCGAACTTGGTCAACTCTTCCATCTAAAGCTTCAACAATGAAATTCATTATTCCAAACAAATTTCGGATCACCCGAAAGCCGAAACCGACAACACACACAAGTCATAATACATCATACAGAGCTACTCATACCCTCAAACCACCGAGCAAAGTGCACTCAAAATGATCGGTTTGGTCGTTACAGTGATGTGATGGAGTTCCACCTTGTTGATTCTGCTGGATGTTCTCGTTAGTAGTAGACATATTTTGTTGCTAAAAATGAAATTTGAAAAGCGAACAGATTATCTGATTCCCCGTAGCGGAATCAATTTTTTTAACCCAAAATAAATTTCTCGGTTAAAGTTAATATCAAGAAGAAATCGAGTTACTGATAACAAAATTACTTCACTTTCTTGGTAATTCGAACAATAAAACGATTAATGGAAATAACAGGCAAGGAAAGAAAGCTTAAAGTAGATCGCTAATCTCTCCCAGGATTGATGTTTGAACACTTTGAATAAAGTAAATGACTGATTGCATATATTGATCAAAATTCAAATGTTTTTTACAAATGTGGATTTGATACTTAATATAAGGGTACATAATTATAACGGTTTACCTATTTAATTTTGGCTTGTTAATGTCATTAATCGCTTTGATTGCCTGTTACCATATTTAATTGTAATGGTGGCATTAATGACTGAGGATTCCCGTAACCACAATCAATGCCGATTTTTCTTCCTTATTTATAACAGATTCACGATCCTTCCTCTTTTACGGTCTCCATCCATCTCGTACCTATTTCTTCTTTTAATTTCTAGCTGTCAGGATCGATATCTTTTCTGACTGGGGATATTCCGTCCGTACCTTTTTAATTCTTTTAATTTACTTAATTGAATTTGTCACTCATCATCTTGTTGATAATTCACATGTCATGTCTTTTTTTCACCAATACACTCAATTCACAAGAAAAGGAAAAGTGAAAAGCTAAAAGGAGAAGTCGGCAAAATAAGAGGAACATCATTAAAATAGAAGTATATGAAGAAAAAGAAGAAAGAATTTGAATTGTAGAAAAGAGAAATTCACGAGAATCACAACTACTACATTTTCCACCGACCTTATGTTCAGCTTCCAACCATTGCACTCGTTCGACGGATGCTGCTAGTTTATTATTTAAGTTTCTGTATAATATATATAGTTTGTATCGAGGTCAATGGTTGCTCGAGCACCTGGCACGTTCTAATTCATGCATAATATATTATTTATATATACTAATTAAGAAAAGTAAATAGTGAATTTAGTCGGGGCTTGAGACAGAAATCATATTCATACGCTATTCCACACATAAGAATTCATGTGTTACTATTCAATGTACGTACATTAATTCCTATACTACTATTCATAATTTTGTATTACAATGCTTTCATAACCACTTCGTAAACCGAACGATCCATTCATCTATCACTATTATGATAGTACTTAAACATTTGACACGCGTTAGATTAGGTTCCTAAAGTTACAGATGAGAAGGATGTCGCACCAGTCAAATTCACAATTAATTGATAAATTGCAAGTTGAGCCAGAGGAAAAGCAAATAATTTTCCAAAAAGTTCACATATTTTGGGTTCTGATCTTACATTAATTTGGAAGAATTGCAGTTAAGTCGATTTTCCAATAATTAATGTATGTGCTGTTGGATAATTCTCTTTAATGTCTACTCTCCGTTTACTTTTACTTGTCCAGTATTTTAAAAATAAATTTTTATTTTTACTTGTCATTTTTAGCATATCCAGAGAAGACAATTTCTTTTTCTTGTTATACCCAAAATATTAATTACTCATTTTAAATTATTTTCTCAAATCCATTAAAAATAATATGCATCAATTAATATGTGTATCATGGTATGAACTAGCTCCTTTCGATCGTATTTCTCCCGAGATGAAAAAAAATGATTAGCAGTTTGTCTTTTTATAGCTATCACCCCTTTATTATTTCTTAAGGGATGTGCAAAGTTTATAGTGAACAAATAAAAGTGAACAGAGGGAGCATGTCTTAATAATATGATTAGTATACACTTCATCATTATTATCTCCTAATTCTCCCTCCGTTCAGTTATACTTGTCCAGTATTTTAAAAATAAATTTTTACTTTTACTTGTCACTTTTAGCATATTAAGAGAAGTCAATTTCTTTTTTCATGTTATACCCACAATATTAATTACTTATTTCAAATTATTTTCTCAAATCCATAAAAAATATGCATCAATTAATATGTGTATCATGATAAATTATATATTTCATTTATTATTTCTTAAGAGACGTGCAAAGTTCATAGTAGACAATTAAAAGTGAACGAAGGAAATAGCTGCTAGTGTATGCATGAAAGCAACACCATAACCGAAGATTTATCTTCTTCTTGTTTTTACTCAAAGCCTCGGAACAAATAAAATTACACCGGACCAAGATTCGCACCACAAAGCCAAATTAATAAACTTCGAAGCTTCAAACTCATTTCAATCAACTTCGAATGCGACGAAATATACTTAGACAACTCGGAATGATGCCAAATTTTACGCACAAGCTATAAATCACAATTGGAACATATTCCAAGGCTCCGAATCTCAAACGGACATCGATAACACCAAAGTCAGCTTTTAGTCAAACTTAAAAAATTCTAAAACTTTTAAAATGCTAACTCTCAACAATAAGCGCTTAAACGCTCCCGGTCCACCTGAAACTCGATCCGAACATACGCTCACGTCCAAAATCATACCTATTGGAATCTCCAAATTATGGTTCCAAGGTCGTTTACTAAAAAAATTGACCCAAGTCAAACTTGGCCACCTTAGACCACCATTATGGAACTAAGTGTTCCGAATTCAACCCGAACCCTTCCAAAACCAAACCAACCATCCCCGCAGATCATCAAACAGTAAAAGCATATACAAAATAACTTAAATAGGGGAACTGAGATCCGTTAAGAAAAACGAATGGATGTATCGTTACAATACTCTACCGGCGGACGAACACTCCTAATCACAACTACTATATTTTTCACAGACCTTACGCTCAGCTCCCCATCGTTGCACCTATTAGACAATTGGTTCGGCGGATACTACTAGTTTATTACTAAAGTTTCTATGTAATATATATAGTATCTTTCGCAGTCAATGGGTGTTAGAGTCAATGGGTGCTCGAGCATTTAGCACGCTCTATGTGAATTTACACCAATATATAATTCATATATAACGTGTATAATTTATTTATATCGATTAGAAAAAATAGAAAATAAATGTAATCAGAGCTATTTGTGTAAAAATCCCATATTCATAAGTTATTCTACACATAAAAATTCGTGTGCTACTATTCAGTATACCTTAATTCCTATATTATTATATTATTATTCATGTTGTATCACAATTCTTGTAATTATAATGCTTTCATAACCCCTTCGTAAACCGAACAATCCATTCATCTATCACTATTATGATAGTACTTAAACATTTGACACGTGTTAGATCAGGTTCCTAAAAATACAAATGACAAGGATGTCACACCAGTCAAAAGTTTCAATTAATTGATAAATTGAAAGTTGAACCAGAGGAAAAGTAAATAATCATCCAAAAAGTCCACACATGTTAGGTTCTGATCTTCCATTAATTTGGACATAATTGCAGTTAAGTCGATTTTCCAATAATTAATGTATGTTCAGTTGGATTAATTCTCTTTAATGTCTATATATGTCTTAATAACATGAGAAGTATACACTTCTTTATTATCTTCCTAATAGCTGTCGGTCTAATGCATGAAAGCAACACCAAAGCTGAAGATTAATATTTCCAATTGGTTATCTTCTTGTTTTTTATTTTATTTTTTATTTAAACTAGTGTACTTATTTACTCTTAAAATAAAACAATTGAATTTATAGCGTGATTTATAGATAAGCGAATCGATTTGATCCCAAAACGATAAATAAATTAAATAAAATGCAAGACTTAACTTTGAAATTGAGATAAAATAGGAAACAATTTGGTTCCGGGAGCAAGGCTTCCGAAGGAAGCAATAACAATACCGTTAGACAAAAAATAAAGTATTATTTAGCTTTAAATGATGTGTGCATAAGTTTGTCCGAATTTTTGTATGTTACAATGGTGATTGAAGTCACTATTTATAGCTTTACCTTGGGAACAAGGCCCTAGGATCAAGCCTCTCTTAAATTACAATAATGGGGGTCACTGATGAATATGTAACGGCAGGTCGTGAATGCCAAAATTCTCTGTAATAGATGCGTATTTAATACTGAGTAATATTCTTCATTGAATGTCATCAGGTGACAAATATATATTTGCTTTCGTTGATAATGTTCCCTTCGGGGCCAACCGAAGTCGTTGTCCTCGGTCTTGGATTCCATTTGCTTCGTCTTCCATCTGTCCCCGGTTCCACGTGTCATTCTGTCATTCGAGTATTTAATGTGAACTGATTTCAGCCTATACAGATAGTCCCCATGATTTCCAGTGGCACATCTTTGTGTCACCAGGAAGTTGGTGAAGATTCCTTTCTTGGAGGGAATTTTCAGAACCCTTCTGAAAAGTTTCTGATGCTTGATAAGATGCACATTTCTTTGCATTTAATACCCCGAACATTTGTTACTCCACGATTTAGCAATATCTTTGCCGATTCGCGAGGTAATCATGGCCACAATTTTAGCCACCTATTCCGTTACTTATACGCCTCACTCTTCTTCTTTTACACTTATCCGTTTTACAAACTCTCTCAACTTCTCTGAATCCAACTCTTTTCTGCTTTCATCCTTCTTCAATCTTCTTCAAAGAACTCTTATCACCTTCTACTGATCATGAATTCTTTCACTAACTCTTCTAAGAACTCTAATCTTCTCTTCGGTGGGGTCCGAAGGAGACCAAAGACAAATAAATCGAGGTTGATGCTGACCCCCCTATAGTGAGCACCATCATCCCCAAGCGTCTAAACACAACCAAGGACTTCGAAGAGAAGTTCACTTCTTCAAATTCCACCACTTAGGTTGTTGGCAAATACCATTCTATCCGCCCTTCCATCATTCCTATTGTGAAAGAGGACTGTGATTTCCACGACCTGAACATTAGTGCTTTCGATCTTGTGGAGTGAGTAACCTTCTCTAAGAAGGGCTTCATGTACGTTTATACGTACCTATTTACTTTTTGTGCATTTTCTTTAAGCGGGGGACTTGATCTCTTAATTTTGGAACTGTGCCACCGATACCAAGTTTGTGTGGCACATGTGGGCCCTTTGGTCTAGCGAAGAGTGGCCTGTCTGTGACGGCTGAGCCAGGAAATGCAGGAGGAGCTCACCTTGGCTCGTATGATGAATCTCTACTCCCCCAAAATTTTCCGAGGGGAGTAATATATTTCAGTAAAGGTGGCCACCATGCCTTGCTTACCAACGTAGATGAAGGAAATGATTGTGGGTGGATAAAGAAGTTTGTCGTTATTTCTTATCAGGGATATTATATCCTTCCCCGTGTCCTGGACTCATACATGTAAGTTCAAATTCTATCTCTTTTTTCTGAAAAAGGTTGTTCCATGTCGTTGTTGATCCTTCTCTTTTCATTATTTTAGCAACTCGGTTGACATCACCAAGGGTTGAAGGCTTAAACCGGTAGGTTCAGAAGATTCTGGACATCACCACGCCTGAGACCCGGCGTTGGAAAGAATTGGCCCACAAATACGGATGAAGGGCCAAGAATCATGGTAAGTTGACTCATAAAATCGATTGTGCCTTCGTTTCATCTTTGTACATAAGAAACCTTGTTAACCTCACCTTATTCTTGGATTGAGGTCTCCCGCAGGGCTCTATTACCATCCCTGAGGAGGACATTTTGGTTGATTTCGTAGAGGCTGTGAGGATATTGAAGGAGGCTCTCACCTGGACAGGCACCATCAGATCTACTTCCAGTGCAAGCGCTTTCTCTCGGAGTCCCCGGTCGGAGAACAAGAAACCAAAAAGGCGGTGTTTTTCCTCGGCCGAGGGCAAGAATAAAAAAGTGAAGAAAGCCGCTCTCAAACCAGCCGCAACCACTGTGGTTATTGATGATGATGGGGAAGACAGTGATGAATGGGTTTCTCTACACATGAGACAAAAACCTTCATCTGTTCAATAGAATGCTCAATCTGAAGAGCTTACAATCCCAATCGAGGACAACTCCCAAGTGCTCTAGGGAGAATTTGACTTGTCTGAGAATGCCAATTCCCATTCCCGGTCTCAGTCCCTGCTCCCGATACTATGAGGCCGAGTACCAGGCCTTTTCCATCTTCGGTTGGTGAGCAACCAACAACTAGCACCGCTTTCGTCGTAGCTGCTTCTCTACCCACAAGACCATCAGCTTTATCTCCTTCCATGTCGGTCATACCTCCATCACCAGCAACTGCTACATCACCCTCATCGGCCACAGACGCCTGAGAGGAGGATGTACCTCCTCCCCAGTCCCCATACCATGGGAATTTGGGGCACAACTATTCGCCCCCTTCTGCAGATCTTAGAGGAAGAGGAGTGTCTCCCTCTCGGTATCTGCCGAGTGCCATCTGCTGTCCCGGCCGGTGGAACTCTCCAATTATATGAAGTCGTTGGCTTCAAAAAAGAATAAGAAGAAGATACACTCTCTCTCTCTCTCGAGAGTGTTTGTTAAATTATACCATGCACAATGCAGCATCGGTAACATACTTGTTCTTTTTACTGCTTGTTTCTCCTTGACTTGCTATGACAGGGTTTCTAACTTGAGTTTTTCCTTCGGAGGACAAATTCCTTGCTTCCAAGGGCCTTTAGAAATTGATCCTCGATAATAAGGACTCCAGTCGGAGCGGGACCACTTGTTGGTCGAGAGGGACCAAATTTCTGCTCGCCTCTCGGTGCTGGAAACAAAAGTTGCTGAGGCGGGTGAGTTAGAGGCTCAGTTGCAACAGAGTGATGATGAGCCTCAACCAAGAGCCTCCCATCTAAATGACAATTTCAAGAAGCCAAGGCTAAATGGTCTGAGGTCCAAAATGCAGTGCTCGCTGCTGCCGAGAGCGAATCTACCTCCTTTGAGAGAGTGAATAACTTGGCGGCAACCTTAAACTCCAAAGATGAAAAAAGGAAGCTATTGTTGCCTTGTTGCCGAGGAGAAGCTTGCCCAGACGGAGGAAAAGTATAATAGTATCTTAAAACATAATAAGGTTTCATATAACCACTATCTGTGATCTTGATCTTAGCCTTAGCGCCACGAGATCCGAGCGGGATGGCCTTTTGACCGAGGTTGATCGACTTAGTTTAGCTCTTTGTTTTCTCTTCCTTTGTTGTTTTCTTTTTTTGTATTGTTGTACTTGTGATGCTTAGCATGTTTGATAAATAAAAGTGATTTTTGTTTAAGCAATGCACAAAGTTTACTGTTTTGTGTTGAATTATGCAAGGCTTCGGCTGCATTTTTCTCTGATAGCATTTGGGTTCTAGACATAAACTCTTCCGGAACCAACCATTTACTACGAGGGTTTCATAAGAGAGGTCCCTCATATGTTTACGTTGCTCTTGAAGAGGATATCTCCTCTTCATTCCGACAGTAGTATTTGAAGTACTTGATTAACTTTCAAATGAAAAATCGATTCATTGTTTGGACAAGAAACAAGATAAAAATAAAAGGACTTAAATTTTTTCTTCTATCTTCAAAAGTACATAAGCATTTGTTTTGCGGAAAGAAAGAAATTTCATTACATGTGGCTAATTTATACAACTTGTTTCTATGGGGTTGGCTGTACAGTCCACGGTCCCGATGAGACATTTTTTTCCCGGAATTTGTAGTCGCGATTTTTGTGGCAATCAGATTGTCGTATTCTCATATCATTCCCCCAGTGTTCGAATGCGAAGAATACGAATTGGAACACTGGAAGTCTTGCTCCTTTGAGGATCCCACTAGTGAATGGTTGGATAATATTTGGTCAGATAAAAAGCTTCATTTCTCGTTAGGAACTTTGCTATCGAGCCAAAAATAAACTAACCACCCCCCAGTGGCTTGTAGAGAAATAGAACTCGTGAACGGTTGAATAGCCTTTTGTCTGATGGAAAGTTTTACTTTCTGTTAGGAATTTTGTCATCGAGCCAAAGACTATCTAACCATCCCGGAGTGGTTTATCATTTTCATGCTTGTCATTTAAAGGTCTTATTTCTTCTGATGACGTTTCCTTTATAGTATGCTTTCCATTGCTACCTCATTAAAAACCTTTCCAGAAAAATCCAATTGGGATAAAAACTGGACGATGGGAAAAAGAGTGCAGCACATACATTCAGTATAAGCAGTGCTCATAAAAAATAATATCTTTTGAGGTGAATCACATTTTGGAAATCTGACCCCGTCTGGGTTTTCTAGTTCGTATAATCTTTTCTCGGTGACATCTGAAACCCGGTAGGGGGCCTTCCCATGCCAGAACCAGCTTCCATGCGTTGAGCTATCAGGTGTTTTGAGTCACCCTTCTTAAAACTAAGTCCCCCACTGTCCCTTCAGTTATAATACCTTTCCATTCTTTGTTTCTAGGACACCATCCTTATGTGCGCTAATTCCCTGCATTCGTCAAGCGACTCCAATTTGACTAGCAATGCTTCATTGTTTGTTTCTTCGGCTGCCCGGAAGTATCACAAGGTCGGTTTTCCTACTTCTACCGGGTTCAGAGCTTCATCTCTGTATACGAGAGAGAATGGTATCTCCCCCGTGCTTAACTTGGTCGTCATCCGATATGCCCACATCACTCCTGGTAACTCTTCGGGCCACTTGCACTTGGTTGCTTCCAACCTCTTTTTGAGGTTTTGAAAAATCACCTTATTGGTTGATCCCGCCTACCCATTTGCGCTCGAGTGGTTTGGCGAAGATGTGATTCTTTTATTATTCAAGTCTTTAAGGAATTTTTTGACCTTTGAGCTTATGAATTGTGGCCCGTTGTCACAGGAAATCTCCTTCAGTATTCCAAACCGGCAGATTATGTTCTCCCATAAGAAATCGACCACTTCGCACTCAGCCAATTTTCTGGTAAGGACCTTCTAGTTTGTGTTAGAATTAGTTAGGGAAGGATACTACTGGCCCCGTAAAAAGCTTTCTAGCAGCGACTACGAGAGCTAAGGCCAGTTTTTTGAGATGTGGATAACGATTTTTTGCTCCCAATAAAAATTTTCTAGCGTAATAGATAGGATATTGTGTACCTTCGTCTTCCTGGACTAAAACGGCACTTACCTCTACCTCCGGGACCACTAAGTATATTAGAAACTGTTCGCCTTCCTCCGATTTTGATATCAACGGAGGGCTTGATAGATACTGTTTCAGGTCTTTTAGAGCCCGTTGGCACTCGGGAGTCCACTCGAAGTTGTTCTTCTTCTTGAGAAGTGAGAAGAAGTGATGGCATTTTTTCGAAGATCGAAAAATGAACCTGCTTAGAGCGGCCAGTCTTCCGGTTAGTCTTTGGACTTCTTTCATGTTTTTCATCTAGTCTGGTATGTCCTCAATGGGTTTAATCTTGTCGAGATTGACTTTGATCCCCCTTTGTGACACCAGGAACCCCAGAAATTTGCCATAGCTAACCCCGAACACACACTTTTTGAGGTTGAGCTTCATGTTGTACTTTCTTAGGATATCGAAGGTTTTCTAGAGGTATTTCAAATGTTCACTTACATTCAAAGACTTAACCCGCATATCATCTATGTAAACTTCCGTTGTTTTCCCTATTTTCTTTTCGAACATTTTGTTCACGAGCCTTTGATAAGTGGCTCCATCATTTTAAGCTCGAATGACATCACATTGTAGAA
The DNA here is from genome assembly GCA_005239505.1 of Nicotiana paniculata. NCBI lineage: Eukaryota > Viridiplantae > Streptophyta > Magnoliopsida > Solanales > Solanaceae > Nicotiana > Nicotiana paniculata. The sequence continues at coordinate 16,791 of ML354548.1, forward strand.
ATATATGTCAAAGTTCGTTATGAACAAATTTTTTTACTTATCCTCCGAGTTCATCTTGATTTGGTTGTACCTAAAATAGGCATTGAGGAAACTCATCAACTCGTATTTGGTTGTTGCATAAATCATTTGATCAATGTTTGTCAATGGGAATGAGTCTTTTGGGCATGCTTTATTTAGATCCTTATAATCTACTCACATACAGAATTTATTATTCTTTTCTGGAACTACTACTATGTTAGCTAGCCAGTCGGGTACTGTCCCTCCCGGATTGAACCAATATCGACTAATCATGTTCCCTCTTTTTTTACAAACCTATTTCTGACCTCGACAATTGGGTGCTTCTTTTGTCTTAGCGGCATGATGCTAGGGTCCAGGATTAGCTTGTGCACGGTTACCTATAGCGGGATACCTGTCATATCCGCATGCAACCATGCAAAACAATCAATGTTAGTTTTAAGAAATTCTATAAATCGTGACCTGTGCTCGGGGTTTAGTCCTGTCCCCAAGTGGAACTTCCTCTCTAGAAACTTTTCGAACAATGCCACTTGTTCGAGTTCTTCCCCCATGGACTTGGTCGCGTCCATTTCTTCTAGTACCTAGATATACCTTGGTACCTGATGGGATTTCTATGACTTCTCCCCTTTGTCGTCTTCATATGACTCAGGAACACATGCCGGTTCCTGTAATTGCTATGTCGCATATTCGTTCCCTTTACTTTTGAAAATCGAGACCGCGTTCAATTCCCTTGCCGCCCGTTGATCTCCTCTTATTTGTTTGATTCCCTATGGAGTTGGGAATTTCGGAAGTTGGTGATATGTTAATGGTACGACCTTTATCTCGTGTAACCATGGTCTTCCAAGAATTATGTTGTAGCCCATGTCTCGATCTACTACTTCAAACAAGGTAGTCTTCATGACCCCTTTGACGTTCGTGGGCAACAAGATCTCCCATCGGGTTATCACACTTGCTAAGTTGAACTGGACGAGGAGCTTGGTTGCGGGAATGATGCTTCCGGGTTAGCTTGGCTTACTCCAACAGTCTCTATTGAATGATATTGGTTGAACTTCCTGGGTCCACCAAAACACATTTAATTTAAAAATCCAGAACATTAAGAGAAATTACTTGGGAATCATTGTGCCGCGATAGAAGTCCATCGGTGTCCTCTTCTGTGAAAGTGATGTTGTCCTCGGTGACTTCCTCGAGTTTCTTTCTATGATTCACCGATACTTTTGTCTTTTATTGTGCCGAAAAGGTTACACTATTGATCTCGTTTCCCCCCAAAAATCATGTTGATAGTTTGCCGGGGAGGGTCTTTATCTATCTTTTAGGGCTCTACGTCATCCCCATTGCATCCGTAATTGTTTTTAGCCTAATCACTTAAGAACTATGTGAGATGGATGTTTTTCAACAACTTTGCCACCTCATCGCGTAGATGTCGGTAGTCCCTAGTCCGGTGGCCATTAGTCCCATGATACTTGCACCATATATTAGGATCCCTCTGGTTGGGATCATATCTCATATCGTGCTTCTTTGATGTTCCTCATTGGCGATACTATCTCCACTATGCTGACATTTGAATTGTACTCGGACAATTTGGGATAGGTGGAATCCCAGGAGCCAGATACCTCTTTATCTTGCAATGACCTGCTATTCTGGCCACTATTAGTTCTTCTATAGAGAGAGAACCTATCCGCCGATCGGAACCCTCTGTCGCTCCCTTCGACCGTTATGTAAGGGAAAAAATGACCCTTAGAAGATCGCCGATCTGCATCAAAATCATCCTTCAATTTATCTCTGTTCTTTTCTCGATCCTAACCCTTATTTGATGCCAGGAACCCGAGACGATCATATTCTCTTCTTATCTTTGAATCGTAACTCTTATGGAAATCCGCCCTATGTAGTTTCTTGGAACTCGAGCCTGCTTTATTGAACTTTTCGGGAGGCGTCGAAGCTCCTCGGGTTCAGCCCCTTTGTAAATGCCCCAACTTCCCATTCATCTGGTACGGTTGGTAGCAACATCCTTTATTTCATAAACCTGGTGATGAACTTACGCAACAATTCGGACTCCCTTTGCGCAATTCTGAATATGTCCTCCTTTCAGGCCTGTACCTTCCTGGACCCAGCATGGGCCTTGATAAAACAGTCTATGAGAATCTCAAAGGAATCTATTGAGTGTTCGGGTAAGAGTGAGTACCATGTGAGGGCCCCCTTCGTGGGGGTTTCTCGGAACTTCTTCAGCAGGACCGACACAATATCGTGTGGAGCCAAGTCATTTCCTTTTACCGTTGTTGTATAGGTGGTGATATGTTCCTGAGGGTCCAAAGTCCCATCATATTTTGGTACATTTGGCATTTTGAACCGCTTCAGACCGCGCTGTGTCCCCTTCAACATTGGCAGTGCGCCCAGAATTTTGTTGTTACCAGATCCATTGCTGACCCGCCGATCCCGTCGAAGACGAGCTCACCCCTCGGGGTGTTGTTATCAAAACTTTGTGTTATTTGATTCGCGGGAGCACCGGGAGGAACTGGACCTCTTCCATTCGCATTGTTGGAAGAACCCGACAACGCTTGCCTTAATTCTGTCATGGCCTTGTCTTGCCGTGAGAGATAGAACATGATGGCCTTTTGTTGTTCTCTCAAGATCCTCATTGTTTCCGCAATGTTCTCGTATTTGGCATCATCAGGATTCACCTCATGTACGTGCCTTGGAAATCGTCGGCCATGAACTAGTGTCGGTACGTCCTCCTCGTTGCGGGTGTCGTTGATCGAATCCTCGTGTTGAGGCAGAGTTTTTGTGCCTCAACGTTGTGTGAGACGTTTCCATCGTTAGCTTCCATATTCTACGATATTTTCCAAGAAACAAAGAATAAAATAAATAAAATAGAAATAGATGCAAGGATCAACTCAATTATGCAACTGTCTAAGCCCTACGGCGGGTGTCAAACTGTTTATCCGTAAAACGATACAGTTGAATTTATAGCGTGGTTTATAGACAGGTGAAAAGCTAGAAGTAGAAGTCCGCAAAATAAGAGGAACATCAACAAAAGAAAGTATAAGAATAAAAAGAAGAAAGAATTTGCATCGTAGAAAAGAAGAGAAATTAACGAGAATCACCACTAGGGCGGTATATAATACGGTAAATACCGAGTGATCGTACCGAAATGATAATTTTGATATATGGTATTTGGTATTTTGGTATTTTTTAAGTAAAATAATTTGATATTAGGTATGGTATTTAATATTTAAAAAATAATATTGAAATACTGATACCGTACTGAAATATATACTAAATTACACGTTACAGATATTGTTGATTAACATACTAAGTTACACAATAGTTTTATTTGGCATTCATGTTGAAGTTGGCAGTAAAGCTCATGAACTTCTTTCAGAAAATAGAGGAACAAGGTAGGATGCGTATTCCAATTCTTACTCTATAAGTTTCCAATCAGTTTAACGTAATGTTTAAATGGTTTTAGGATGTTTCTTACTCCGTTGCTCTTGTATTGTTGTTGCATATGTTGGATTAGTCCTTGCTGTATTATTTAATTTCAAAATGTAACTCGAAACAAGTAACATGATATTTCCAATGATCAAATCTATTCCTTTATGTACCCTTTTTATCTTAGTTGATACTTGATGGTTTTGGACAACGATTTTGTCAACAGTCAGGTGAGCTTAGAACGTTTTTATTGAGTACTTTAATTAAGAATATTATAGTCTATGATTTTATGCACTAGTTAATATTCAAGCCAAATAGACAGAAAGTACTGGACTGAATAAATCGAAACTAAAAGGAGAAAAGTCGAACCTTACCGAATGTAATTAGGTATAGTATCTGCATAGTATTTTTAAGAAATCAAATATCGAAAATACTGAATCAAAATGACTAAATATCATACTGTACCAAACGGCGAACACCCTTCACAATTACTACATTTTTCACATACCTTACGTTCAGGTCTCAATCATAGCACCGATTAGACAATTGGTTCCACGGACGCTACTAGTATTTTATTAAAGTTTCTATATATATATATATATATATATATATATATATATATATATATATATATATATATATATATATAGTTCGTATCAGAGTCAATGGGTGCTCGAGCATTCAACATGCTCTCTGTGAATTTACCCCTATGTTTAATTTATACTCCCTCCGTTTCAATTTATGTGAACCTATTTGACTAGATACAAAATTTAAGAAAAAATGAAGATTTTTGAAATTTGTGGTCCTAAACAAGTCGAAAAGGGGCCCAAAATATTTGTGTGTCTATAAAAGCTTCTCATTAAGGGTATAATTGTATAATTAAGCTAAATTGTTAACAAATTTAAAAATGAGTCATACTATTTGGAACGGACCAAAAAACAAATAAGTTCACATGAAACAAGGAAGTATATGATATGTATAATCTATGTGCACTGTTTACATCAAATCAAGTCCGAGCCATTTGTGTAAGATCCCATATTCATAAGCTATTCCACACAACAGAATTCATGTGCTACTATTCAATGTGCATTAATTCCTATATTATTATTCGTGTTGTATCACAATTCTTGTATTATAATGCTTTCATAATCACTTTGTAAACCGAGCGATCCATTCATCTATCACTATTATGATAGTACTTAAACATTTGACACGTGTTTGATTAGGTTCCTAAAAATACAAAATGAGAAGGATGTCACACCAGTCAAAAGTTTCAATTAATTGATAAATTGAATGTTGAACCAGAGGAAAAGTAAACAATCTTCCAAAATGTCCATAAATGTTAGGTTCTGATCTTCCATAATTTGGACAAAATTGCAGTTAAGTCGATTTTCCAATAATTAATGTATGTTCAGTTGGATTAATTCTCTTTAATGTCTATATATATGTCTTAATAACATGATTAGTATACACTTCTTCATTATCTCTTAATAGCTGTCGGTCTAATGCATGAAAGCAACACCAAAGCCGAAGATTAATATTTCCACTTGGTTATCTTCTTCTTGTTCTTATATTATTTATATTCTTCTTGTTTTTATTTTTATATTTTTATTTGAACTAGTGTATTAGTTTACCCGTAAAATGGTACAGTTGAATTTGTAACGTGATTTATAGATAAGCGAATCAATTTGATCCTAAAATGATAAATAAATTAAATAAAATGTAAGACTTAGCGTTGAAATCAAGATAAAATAGCAAACAACTTGGTTCCGGGAGTAAGGCTTCCGAAGGCAGAAATAAGAATATCGTTAGACAGAAAATAAAGTATTATTAAGCTTGGAATAATTTGTAGCATAAGTTTATCAGAATTTTCGTGTGTTACAATGGTTATTGATGCCACTATTTATAGCTGCCACGACCCAAGACTCAACATGTCGTGATAGCGCATATCATGTTACTAGACAAGTCGACAACTCAGACACTTCCAACACTTTCAAATTTAGAATATACTAAAACAGGTTTCAAATAAGTAAGAAAGCTCATAAAACTAATAAAACTGCCACACTCGATACATACGTTTCCCAAAATCAGGGTGTCATTGAGTACATGAGCATCTATACAATACAAGTCTGAAATACCGTCTAAGAAAATTAAAGCCGAATAAATAAGACTGAGGGATAGGGGAGGAGAGTCAAGGTCTGTGGACGCTAGGAAAGCTACCTCGAATATCTCTGAATGATAGTAAACTCTAAGAATCAGCAACCACCGTGACTGGAAAAACCTAGATTTGCACACGAAGTGCAGGGTGTAGCGTGAGTGCTACCAACTCAGTAAGTAACAAGTCTAACTATTGGTCTGAAAGTAGTGGCGAACTTCACAGGTACAGTTCAATTACAGAACTACAGTACGAAAATGTAGGCATGCTTTCAAGTTTAACAGTTAAAGCTTAAATAGGTAAATCATGTCAAGTTCAATTGAAACAAGATATGGTACATCTCGGTATCGACATGACAGTTATATATGCCAACTGAAGTACTGTAATGACCCGACCGATCATTTTGCGTTATCGGACCCCGTTCCCCTAAATGAAACTTCCCATAGCGACTTATTATGATTTATGACTTGCGGGGACTGGTGGTCCGGGATTCGGAGGTGTTTAGAGTGCTATAGGAATATTTGGTTCCTTAAGATTGACCTTTAAGACCAAGTTTGACTTCGGTCAACATTTTTAGTAAATGACCTCGGAATCGATTCGTAAGTTCCAGTAGCTTCGTATGATGATTCCAGACCTAGGCGTATGTTCGGAATGGCTTTCTGATGACTCGGGAGCGTTTCAGCGCCCAAATATTGAAATAAGAAGTTCATTAAGTTCCTATTGGGGTTTGGGACGTGTTTTTGTGTTATCGAGGTCCGAACGGAATTCCGAGACCAGGAATAGTTTCGTTATGTCATTTATGACTTGCCTGCAAAATTTGGGGTCATTCCGAGTAAAATAGGTCGGTTCGGCGTGTTGTTAGCGAAGTCAAGAAAACTTAAAGTTCCTAAGTTTGGTTCTAGGGGTTTCGAGGTGTGATTTTGAGTTTTAGGGTTGTTTTGGGTGTTCCGAAGGCTCGAGCGAGTCCGTATTATGATTTGGCACTTGTTGATATATTTGGACGGGGGTTCGGGTGGGCCCAGGTGCCTCCCGGACACCACACAAGGCCAATACCAGCTTAAATAGCTGTTGGTGCACCTGTTCTGGTGTGACCGCAGATGCGGTTGCCCAGTCACAGAGGTATGACCCCCAGCAGGCAGGCCATTTCTCGCAGGAGCGGACAAAGTTCCGCAGGTGCGGTCCTCGAGCCACAGATGCGGTCTCCACTCCGCAGGTGCGGGCCCAGGCTTCCTCGTCCATTTCCGCAGGTGCGAGACCTCAGGTCCTTATCTTCTTCTTCTTCCTTGGGGTGATTTCCACCATTTTAGAGGGGAAAACGACTTGGTTATTGAAGGTAAGTACATTCTACTCTAATATTAGCTTCATGCATGGATTATAAGCTAAATTAACTACCTAAATTAGTGAAAACTAAGGATTTGGGGTAGTAACCTAGGGCTTTGAAAATGTAAAAAATTACCCATCAATTAGCTATGAAATCGAGTGAAAATCGTATAGTAATGATCCTTAGGCTATGGGTGAGTGTTTCCTTTGAGAATTAGTGGAATCCGAGCATGCGGGCCCGGGGTCATATTTTAGAATTTCCTCAAGAATGGTGAATTTACTAAATGAGTAGGAGAATTTCCTTATTTTGAGCATAAATTAATGAATTTGTATAACATTTGGCTAGTTTCGAGTCCTCGGGTGTAGAGTTTGGAGTTTCGGGCGCGTTCTTGGTCCGAAGAGTGAATTCGACACGAGGTGAGTCTCCTTTCTAACCTTGCAAGAGGGAATTGTCCCCATAGGTGATTATAAATGGTGGTTTTGTCCTTATTTGGGGGTTGCGTACACACGAAGTGACGAGAGTCCGTGCAACTACTATTATGCCTTGTCGGGTAGTCTAGGACTCACAAGCATGCCTTATGTGTTGTATCTATGATCTCGAATATGAATTAAGTAGTCTAGTATCCTCGAATCTCACATGTGAAGGCCTAAGGGGTTATGCTTGAAGTTGATAATTCTAAAATTCTCACACTGTTAGTATGTTCCCTGCTAAATTATTTGGAAATCTCCTGCTAATCATGAATTTATATGGGAACCCGAGTCGCAGGAATGATTCGCGAGCGGGGTAGCCCTAATATTATATTAACCCGAGTCGCAGGTATGATTCGCGAGCGGGGGTGGTCTTGGTATTATATTAATCGTGTCGCATGTTCGATTCGCGAGCGAGGTAGATAGATGCATCTATGGTTGAGGCTGTTCGACCCTCGACAGTGCACATTTATTTTTCACGTCGTAATGACCGTACGCTCATAGCCTGTTATATGTTTTGGTAATTTTTGAGAAGCCCTGAAATTGAAACTGTTGATTTCATTAAAAGAAAGAAGGTTAAATAGCTTGTATGCCATGGAATAAGGATGGCGCGAGGATACTAGAGTTTTTTATTTGATGCTCATGTCCTTATTACTGTTCATTACTGCTACTACTGGTTAGCATGTACTTATTCCACATTGTCTGACCCTAGTAAGTCTCACGTCAACCTCTCGTCACTACTTCTTCGAGGTTAGGCGGGATACTCACTGGGTACATATCTGTTTATGTACTCATACTACGCTTCTGTACTTAATTGTATAGGTTTTGAGGCTGGTGCATCTGGTTATCCGACCGGAGCTTGACGCATATCCTGGACCTCACTCCACGGTGAGCTGCCTCCCTTGGCGATTCTCACCAGTACTATGGAGTTATCTTCTGTTCATTTCTGTCTACTTCTTTCAGATAGCAACACAATTTGTATCATCTTTTGTATATTCTACTAGTTCGCCTATTGACTTGTGACACTAGTTCCTAGTACACACATAGTAGACTCTATATTTTGGGACTGTATATATTGGTTCATGATCCTTGTGGCTGTATTTACTTAAGCTGGTTAATGTATCCTCTTTTATTTAAATGATCTAAGCTTAAAATTTTGGTAAGTATGGGGTTGGTATGTCAAATAAGGATAATCTCACTAGTAAACAACTGTTGGCTTGCCTGACTCCGGTGTTGGGCGCCATCACGACCTGTGTTGGATTTTGGGTCGTGACAAGTACAAACAATAATGAAATCATATGCATACTCTCAGAATATCAATCACTCAGTCCTCATATTCACTCCATCCTTACAGTCACTCACTCCTCACAGTCACTTCATCATCAAAGCGACTCCATCCTGCCAATCGCTCGGCACTCGCGCTCGGCACTCGCACTCAGTACCTGTGCTCATTGTGGGTCTGCAGACTCTGAAGGGCCAAATCCAGCCCAAGCGCTATAATAATCCAATCATGGAATGATCAATAAAATTTGTTGCGGCGTGCAACCCGATCCTATAAATATCCTCACAATCTAGCCCTGCACTCAATGATCAATCTCTCCAGTTTCTCGGTCTCACAAGAATCATGATAATCAGCCCAAACAATAATGATATGATATATCAATAAAGAACAATAGAGACTGAGATATAATATGCAAATAATAGATGCGACTGCGTACAAAATTGCAATTAAGAAAATAATCTAAGATTATTTTCTAATCTTGGAAAATAATGACTGGCTGCTCAATTTCTCCAATAGTACCAACACGTTACCTAAGCATGGTTTTTAACATGACTGGCAGCTCAATTTCTCTAACACATGGTGAAAATACGGATAACGACAAGATTAATCAACTATACAGTTCCATGGAATCGACCAAGTTACAATTCTTATGGTGCACGTACACCCACTCGTCACCTAGCATGTGCGTCACCTCAACATCAATCACGTAACACGTAATTTGGGGTTTCATACTCTCAGAACCAAGTTTAGAAGTGTTACTTCCCTCAAACCGTTCAAATCTCTACTCCAATAAGCTCTTGCCTCGTCAATCGTCCTCCAAATGCCTCGGATGTAGCAACAAACAATTCTATACAATCAACACGAGTTAAAGGAATCAATTCCATAAGAAAATACTAAGTTCTTAATCAAAAGTCAAAAAGTCAACTCAAAAGTCGACCATCGATCCCACGTCTCAAAATTCGATAAAAGTCACAAAATCAGGAAGCCCATTCAACCACGAGTCCAACCGTAATTAATTTACCAAAATCAAAAACCAAATCATCACTCAAATCCCCAAATAAAACTCTCCAAATCCCTAGCATCAAACTCCCAAAATTCCACCTCAAAAGCACACAACTAGGTGGGAAATTCAATGGGAAAACAAGGTTATTGAATAAAAATTATCACAAGTGACTTACCTCAAGAAATCCTTCTGCGGAAGCACCTATGATGACCCAAGAGGTCATACCGTATACTCTAGCTAATTCTGCATTCCGATATCGTGAAAACCTCCTTCTATCTCACATCGATTTGCGTGCGTAACCCGAGCATGTAGCCGGGAAGCCTTTATGTGAAAAACTGATAAAAATGATAATTTTGTATTAGAAAATTTAATAAAGTTGACTTCGGTTAACATTTTTGGTAAACGGACCAAGACTCGTGATATGACGGTCTCGGAGGGTCCGTAGGAAAATATGGGACTTGGGCGTATGCCTGGAATCGAATTCCGAGGTCCCAAGTCCGAGAAATTAATTTTTTTAAAGAAAATTATTTTCTTAAAAATAGAAACATTTTCTTGAAAGTGAAATGTTATGTGAAACATGTGGTATCGGGCTCGTATATTGGTTCCGGAGCCCGGTACAGGTTCGATATGATTTATATGCGTTATATGTGAAGTTTGGTATCAAATGGACTTCGTTTGGCGTGATTCGGACCTTAAATGCAAAATTTGATGTTTAAAAAAGTTCTGAGGAATTTCATTGATTTTTGGTTTGATTCATCGTTTTAGTGCAATTTTATGTGATTTGGAACCTCGAGCGAGTCCGTATTAGGTTATAAGACTTGTTTGTGCATTTAGAGGGGTCCCGGGAGCCTCGGTTGTGTTTCGGATAGGTTCCGGGTCCTTTTTCCCTTTTTTTTGCACTGCTGATGCTATTTCTGGTTTCCTTCTATGCGATCTTATACTAGTATCCGCGATCGCATAGCGTTGCCTTGCACCCGCCCATTTTTCTCTTCACTGTGTTTGCATACCCTGTTTCGCGATCGCACAGTGTGGTCAAGGCCATTTCTTTTTCCCTATGCGATCGCACACTTCAGCTCGCGATCGCACTATGCATTCTTGGATAGTGGTCATTTCCCTTATATACGATCGCATGAGTTTGTTCGCGATTGCATAGTACCTTTTTGGCCAGCAATATTTTTCTTCTATGCAATTGCATCCTTGTGTTCGCGATCGCAATGCTTTAAATCACTGGGCTGAATATAAACTTCCAAAAATTGGGGTTTCACCATTTTAAACATATTTTGACTTCTAGAACTCGGTTTTGGGCGATTCTTGGAGGGTTTTTCACACAAATTGAATGGGTAAGATTTCTTCCACTAGAATTAAATATATTTCATAAATTAGTTCTTGTTTTTATCAGTTAATTTGTGTTTTGGGTTGAGGGGATTGTGAGTTTTGAAAGGAAACTTAAAAAATGAAAATTCATGATTTGAATGACCAAATGATATCGGAATTGAATAGATTTAGTATGGGTGAACTCGTATCGGAATGGGTAACCGGAATTGGTAAAATTTGTCGGGTTCTGAGGTGCGGGCCCGGGAGTCGACTTTTGAGTCGATTTTTATAATTTTGTAAAGATTGAAACTTTAATATTCAGAATAGTTCCTTATACGTTTTATGTGTATTTTGAAATTATTTTAGTTGATTTTGAGCTTTCCGGAGGTCTTTGCGCCTGAGAAGTCTATTTTTGAGTACCTGATTGTCGTCTTTGAGGTAAGTATCTTACCTAACCTTGTGTGTGGGAACTACCCCTTAGGATTGAGTCTTCCTTGTTGATTGCAGTCCGAGTATGCGAGGTGACGAGTGTGTACTCGTACTTATTTACAATTAGATTGCCCTTTTAGGATTCATAGATTCTTATATTACCTGTGTATGATTTGTAATTATTACATTTGAATCCTTGGTTGTTAATTTCATCCCTTCCTGTTTAAATTAGAATTACTTGTTTTTGGATTTTTTTTGTTGGCTATCTGACTTTACTTGACTTAACTGAATATTCTACTTCTCTTATCATCATGCTATATTTTCTTCCTAGCTTGGCTCATTGACTATAAGTAGTGTCATCTAGCCTTATAGTTGACTAGCAGTAGGCGGAACATCTATTCGTTGGAGTCAAGCATGCCCGTGAGTTTTACATTGTGATTTATGTGACTATTCCCTTAAGTGACACTTAGGTCTAATTGTTAGATATTTATGTTATTGGTATTTCTTTGATGTTGCCTATTATTGGGCCTTTGTTTAAGCTGAGTGTTATTCCGTGAGGTTAACTGTTTAGGTGAGATTGGTTATAGTTGTTTCCCTTTCCGGGATGTTATGGTTTCTGTTACTTTTTATGCTGTTAATGATATGGTTCGTATTGTTGACTCCCTTGCCGAGATGTGATGGTTTATATTACTGTTTATGCTGTTAATGATAATTTTTGTACTGTTGACTCCTTTGCCGGGATGTTGTGGTTTCTATTACTGGTTATGTTGTTAATGATATTGTTTGTATTGTTGACTCCCTTGCCGGGATGTGGTGATTTATGGGTCATATTATTGGTTTTTCCTTGCCAAATTATTGTTCTTGATATTGTTTGGGTGGGGAAGAGTGTAAAGCACGAACGGTGATGCCGTGTATTGTGAGGATGAGATGAGAGTGTTAAAGCACGAAAGGTAATGCCGTGCCATGTTATGATATTAAAGCACGAAGGATAATGTCGTGCCATGTTATGATATTAAAACATGAGGGATAATGCCATGCCATGTTATTATATTAAAGCACGAAGGATATTGCCGTGCCATATCTATTTATTTATTGTGAGGATGATTGTAAAAGCACGAAGGGTGATGCCGTGCACTTGTTTTAGTGAGTATGAGAGGAAAAGCACGACGGGTGATGTCGTGCACTTGTCTTTGCATTTTATTTCGTTGTTCTAAATTTGGATATTCCTACTGATCTCTTACTGCATTTATTGGCAAGATTTGATATTCCTCCTGTACGACATGGTAATTTCTGAGTTACGGACTGAGTTTCAGTGGATAAATCTTGAGGAGATTTTGATAAAGGGATTTTATTGAAAAGTATCATTGAAAAAGCAATGGTTTGAAATAATTATATTTGAATGACTTATACCTCGAAGGTATATTTGAAAAGCACTAGTCTTGCCTAAAATGATATTTGGAAGTCATTTATTGGGAAAGCATCTTTGAGAAGTTTCGTATTTTGAAAAAAAAATATGTTTTACGTAATTCTCTCTATTAAATATACTTATATATACTTTTGGAGAAAATATATTTTCAAAGGAAACTCTTCCATACTAAAATGATTTTTATTTGCAAGAGTTTTTCATATGAACTGTTGTTTAAATATTTCCACCAGTTTATGGATTTTAGTGGCTAAGGCTCGATGTGAACAAACCGATGTAGAGTTGAGTTATTGGTGTTCTCTATTGTATTGTGTTTCCTTTCGGTTTAGCTTGTTTTGTTGTCCATCTTTCTGGGTAATTTTGTGTTGTTTCGTGATTGATTTCTGTAATTGCCTTCCGCATTATATTGGCATTGTTGTAAATTATTCCGTGAAGTCTTAGATAGATGTAACGTTCGGTCATTTCTACATTCATGTTATTTATCTTGTAGACGAGTAGTGTCTTGACTAGTCCTCGTCACTACTCCATCGAGGTTAGTCTTGATACTTACTGGGCACCGCTGTGGTGTGCTCATACTACACTTCTGCACATTGTTGTGTGCAGATCCAGGTTCATATTGTAGTAGCTGTGTGGACTATTGCCGAGGAGACTCAAGGTAACCTGCTGCTGCGTTCGCAGGCGTCGGAGTCACCTTCTTTGTATTTATTATTCATACACTATTGTATCTGTTTCCAAAAAGTTGTACTTAGAAGTTGTAGAAGATTCGTAGAGCTTATGACTTGTACTACCGGTTTTGGAAAAGTTTGTACATTCTGTTGAGATTCTATATCAAGACTGCTGGTTTTCCTTTATTTATTGTTGATATTCAGTAACTGCTAGGATTAACTAGTCCCTAAGACTAGGTTCCATCACGATACCCAACGGAGGGAAATTAGGTCGTGACAGCACCTGACAACCTTAGCCTCCCACATTCTCCGCTTCTGCGACCCCATTTTCGCAGGAGCGACTCTGCTTCTGCAACCTCCTCTTCGCACCTGCAACCACTGAACACCCTCTTCAGCCTCGTTTTTACGCTCCCATGCTCGCTTCTACGAGCTTGCACCTGCGATCAAAACTTCGAAGGTGCGATCGCACCAGACCTGGTGTACTTCAGGAGTCCTTTAATTCCAAACTTGATCCGTTAATCATCATAACTCCACCCGAGGCCCCCGGGACCTAAACTAAATATATAAATAAGTCCTAGAACACGATATGAACTTAGTCGAACCCTCAAATCACATAAAACAATATCATAAACATGAATAACACCTCAATTCAAGCCTAATGAAAACTAAGAAATTCCACCTTCTACTATCGATGCCGAAACCTATAAAATCACGTCTGATTGACCTCAAATTTCTTACACAAGTCATAAATGATGCAACAGACCTACTCCAACTCCCTGAACCAAAATCTAAGCTCGGTAACAACAAAGTCAAATCACGGTCAAACTTCTCAATTTCCAAAACTTCTAATTTTCCAACTTTTGCTATTTCAAGCCTAAATCGATTACGGACCTCCAAATCACTATCTAGATACACTCCTAAGTTCAAAGTCAATCAACGACGCTATCAGAACCATCAAAACTCAATTCCGGTCAACCTTTTCAACTAAAGCTTCCAACCTTGAGACTAAGTATCTCATCCCATACCGAAACATTCCCGAAATCGAATCAACTACCCCGTCAAGTTGCATAAAAATAATTAAGTAGGAAATGAGAAGTAAATTGGGGAACGGGGCTACAACACTCAAAACGACTGACTTGATCGTTACATCCTCCCCCTCTTAAACAGACATTCATCCTCGAACGGGTCTAGAAAGATACCTGGAGTTTCAAATAGGCATGGGTATCTGCTCCGCATCTCCCGTTTGGTCTCCCAAATGGCCTCCTCAACTGGCGTACCTCTCCACTCCACCTTCACTGAAGCTATGTCTTTTGACCTCAACTTTCGAACATGCCGATCCAAAATGGCCACTGAATCCACATCATAAATCAAATCACCATCTAATTGAACCATGCTGAAATCCAAAACATGAGACATATCGCTAACACTCGATAGACTAGGCGGCAAGGCAAGCTTGTAATCCACCTCTCCAATCCTCTTAAGCACCTCAAATGACCCAATATACCAAGGGCTCAACTTTCCCTTCTTCCCGAATCCCATAACACCCTTCATGGGTGAAACCTTGAGTACTATCTTCTCCCCACCATGTAAGAAACATCATGGACCTTCTAATCAGTGTAACTCTTCTTTCTAGACCGCGTCGTGCGAAGCCGATCCTCAATAAATTTAACCTTGTCCAAAGCATCCTGAACCAAGTCAGTACCTAATAGCCTTTCCTCACCCGGCTCAAACCTACCCACTGGAGACCGACATCGTCTCCATACAAAGCCTCATACGGAGCCATCTGAATGCTCGATTGGTAGATGTTGTTGTAGGAAAACTCTGCGAGCGACAGAAACCGATCCCATGAACCCTCGTAATCTATAACACAAGCGCGTAGCATATCTTCCAATATCTGAATAGTGCACTCGGAATGTCCATCTGTCTGAGGGTGAAATGATGTACTCAACTCAACCTGTGTGACCAACTCTTGCTGCACTACTCTCCAAATCTACTATGTAAACTGTGTGCCCCGATCTGAAATGTTGGACACAGGCACACCATGTAGGCGAACAATCTCGCGAATGTAGATCTCAGCCAACCTCTACGAAGAATAAGTAGTCCCTACTGGAATGAAGTGCGTAGACTTGGTCAACCGATCCACAATCACCCAGATAGCATCAAACTTCCTCGGAGTCCGTGGGTATAAACTACAAAATCCATGGTGATACGCTCCCATTTCCACTACGGCATCTCAAGCCTTAGAAGTAATCTGCCCGGTCTCTGATGCTCATAATTCACATGCTGATAGTTCAGGCATTGAGTTACAAACCCCACTATATCTTTCTTCACCTCCTCCACCATTATTGCTGCCCCAAGTCCTGATACATATTTGCGGCACCCTGATGAATGGAATACCGCGAATTGCGGGCCTCCTCAATAATCAACTCACGTAACCCATCTACATTAGGTACACAAATTTGACCCTGCATCCTCAACACCTCATCATCCCTAATAGTAGCATCCTTGGTATCACTGTGCTGAACTGTGTCCTTAAGGAAAAGCAAATAGGGATCATCATATTGGCGCTCTCTGATGTTATCATATAAGGAAAATCGAGAAACCACACAAGCTAGAACTCGACTGAGCTCCGAAACATCTAACCTTACGAACTGGTTGGCTAAGGCCTGAACATCAACTGTAAGCGGTCTCTCACCAATAAGAATAAATACAAAGCTACCCATAATCACCACCATTCTACTAAAGGCATCGTCCACCATATAGGCCTTCCCTGGATGATACAAAATAGTAATATCGTAGTCCTTTAGGAGCTCTAACTATCTCCACTGCCTCAGATTTAGATCCTTCTATTTGAACAAGTGCTGGAGGCTCTGATGATCCGTAAATACCTCAGAAGACATACCATAGAGATAATGCCTCCAAATCTTCAATGCATGAACGATGGCTTCCAACTCCAATTCATGAATATGGTAGTTCTTCTCATGGGGATTCAACTGGCGTGAAGCATAAGAAATCAGTCTACCCTCTTGCATCAAAATATACCCAATACCAATCCGAGAAGCATCGCCAATATACTGTATAAGAGCCCAACACCGAAGGCAAAACTAGAATTGGAACTGCAGTCAAGTCAATCTTGAGCTTCTGAAAGCTCTCCTCACACTCATCCGACCACTTGAAAGGAGCACCCTTCTGGGTCAATTTTTTCAAAGGCGATGTAATAGAAGAGAAACCCTCTACGAAGTGACGATAATAATCGGCCAAGCCGAGAAAGCTCTGAATCTCAGTAGCTGAGGATGACCTGGGCCAACTCTGGACCACCTCTATCTTCTTTGGATCCACCTTAATCCCCTAACTAGACACCACGTGCCCCAAGAACGCCACTGAACTAAGAGAAAACTCACACTTGGAGAACTTGGCATAAAACTTCTCCTCCCTCAATTGTTGTAGTACAACCCTCAAATGCTAGGCATGCTCCTCCTGGCTACGTGAGTACACCAGGATATCATCGATGAATACTATGACAAACGAGTTGAGATAAGGCTGAAATACACTGTTCATCAGATGCATGAATACTACTGGGGCATTGGTAAGCCCAAAAGACATCACAAGGAACTCATAGTGACCATAACGGGTCCTGAATGCAGTCTTCATAATATCCAAGTCCCGAATCTTTAACTGGTGATACCTAGACCTCAAATCATTTTTAGAGAATACCTTTTCTCCCTGAAGCTGGTCAAATAGCTCATTAATGCGCGACAAAGGATACTTGTTCTTGATTGTAACTTTGTTAAACTGCCTATAATCGATGCACATCTGTATAGTACCATCCTTCTTCCTCACAAACAAAACAGGTGCATCCAAAGGTGACATAGTAGGCGTAATAAATCCCTTATCAAGAAGTTCCTGAAGCTGCTCTTTCAATTCCTTAAACTCAGCTGGTGCCATACGATACGGAGGAATGAAAATTGGCTGAGTGCCGGTACCAAGTCAATACCAAAGTCAATATCCCTGACGGGCGGCATGCCCAACAGGTCTACAAGAAACATATCCGGAAAGTCTCACACCACCGGAACAAAATCAATAGTTGGAGTATCATCACCAACATCCATTACAAAGGCCAAATAAAACAAACACCCCTTCCCAACTATTCGTTGGGACTTTAAATAAGAAATCACCCTACCGGGAATATTATCTAAAGAACCTCTCTACTCGATCCTTGGCAACCCCACATCGCCAATGTTACAGTCTTAGCGTGACAATCCAGAATAGTATGACATGGAGACAACCAATCCATGCCCAAGATCACGTCAAAATCGTCCATACTAAGCAATAAGAGATCAACTTTAGTCTCCAATCTCCCTATAGTCACCATACACGACCGATATACACGGTCCACAATAATAGTATCGCCCACCGGTGTAGAAACATGAACATATAAAACTAAGGACCCACGGGGAATATCTAGATAATGAGTAAAATAGGATGATACATAGGAGTAAGCAGAACCAGGGTCACAAAATATGGAAGCATCTCTGTGGTACATTAAGACAGTACTTGTGATCATTGCATTTGAAGAACCAATATCTGGCCTGGCAGGAATAGTATAGAATCGGGCCTGACCACCACCTGATCGGCCTCCCCCTCTAGGGCAACCTTTAGCTGCCTGGGCCCCACCCCGAGCTGGCTCGGGGTGGGTGGTGAAGTAACTAGTGGCGAAAATCGCAATCTGACTCCTCTGTTGCATTAGTGCTCCTAAGCAACGGGGACACTATCTCCACATATGCCCAAACTCCCTGGAATCAAAGCAACTCCCCGATGGTGGTGGTAGTGGGTATTAAATCGTGCCCCAAGTGTCGTGCCCCCTTTTTCCTCGCGGAGTCCAGGTTTTGAAATCTTTTGGGACAACTCATTTCCTTTTGGGAAGGGGTATGGAATTTGAAGAGTCGCCACCTAACGTATTTAAGGTGCGTTAGGGCACCTAATGCAAGTAACTCATTAACCGATTTACATTACCAGAGATTGGGTAAGGGCTCAAAATTACCTTGAGGGGAAGGTGTTAGGCACCCCTCGAGGTCCACAACGGTGGATCCCGGCCAAACTCATTTTAATGAATTAGTCATAAAGAAATTTAAACAAGTAAAGATCATTTGAAAACGGGAATAAAAGGGGTCCTAGGTTTCTTAGCCTATAGGATCACTGCTGTGCAATACTTGGTAAACTTTCCCAAATAGAGGTGTTACGCGTAGCATTAGCGCACAAGTCATCATATCCTTTACTACCGAATTACCCTCCCCTTAATTATTACTTAAAAAATTCTAATTGAATACGTACTCTATGCGTGCATTGCCGGCCCCTTTACCTATGGCCCTAGAGGTGTTTAGGACCTCTATTACGGTGGTTCTAGACTTACCTATAGTGCTTAAAAGGAGAAAATCTAAGCGACAAAACAAAACAGATAGGACTGTCATATAACAAAGAAGTCAAAAGATCACATTTACCTCCACAAATAAGCAAACAATTGCACGTCTCAAACAACAATTTTAAACACTTTAAAGTCCTATAGCAGGATATCTAGGCGAGCAAAAAAGTAGAATATGCAGCATTTTATTAAGACGAGGAAGTGAATACCTAATCAGTTTGCCTACTGATTTTATTACATACTGGATCTAGGCAGTTTGCAGGTAGTCAAACAAACAGTTTTAAACTTCAGAACTTTAATCAACCTACAAGTCTGCCTAGGCGATAACTGGGCAGGATCCTATAAATATAGTATCTAAGCGTGAATTAGACCATAATAATGAATTAGCGATTGACTTATAACAAGCAGATTTTTTATCTATTTAGACCCTATAGGCATGCTTTCTATGCACTGAAAAAGATCACAAGCATTACTTCGGCACATATAAACACAGAAACTGATTTTACATTTTTATCTCTACAAACATGATATCTAAGTGTCAAACTGGTTTTATATTTATTCCTTATAGGCATGACGGCTAAGTGTTCATACTGATTTCAAATATGATTTCCTAAGGACATGATATTTAAGTGAGCAGAATATTATACGAGTTTGATAAATCCCAAAAGAAGATCCTATAGGCATGGTTTCTAATGCACATTGAGACTTGAATATATGCATGAACATGAATTTTTGATACAGAATTGATAAACCTCCCATAAGAGGATTTCTAAGATGTAAAGTGGAAATTCAGGACAAATAATGAGATAAGTCCTATAGGCATGATTTTTAATGCATATAAACAATCACAACAATCCTATAGGCCTGATTTCTAACGCGTATAAATAATCACAACAATCATATAGACATGATTTATACCTGATCCCAACAAAGCTATATAAAAATCCCTCCCAGCATTACTAATAACCCCAATATCTGTTTTTACAAGAATTATTATTACAGACCAGATATAAATGAATTACAGAATGAAATTACTATGCTATAGGGAGCCTAGATAGGTCCAAATGTAAACCTGGAAAACCAAGCGTTCAACCAAGTCTGAACAAGATGGTATCCTAGTGTGTCAAAGTTCACAAGGGTCTCAGGGTTAAAGCCTCAAGTTCTTGTTAATTAATCTTTCCCAACCCCAAATTATCTTTTCCAAAATTAATTCAAAGTTAATGGGCGAGTCCTATGGTTAGCTAATCCTTTTGGAAACATTAAAGAACAAGAATAATTAAAGAAACAATAACTCACTTCAATATAACTAAAAATATTTCAATATATAAGCACAATAAGATATTTAATCCATACTTTAAATATAAATTTTTCCATAAACAAGATTCAAGTTTTGGAAAAATACTATACACTTAGATATACAATACAAAGCAAGGAAATTAAGAAATGAACATAAATTGGTAAGAAATTCTCAACCAAAAGTTTCAAATCTTCAAGACCCAAGTGTGTGTGCAAAAACCCTAGCTCCAAAACTTGTGTTCTCTAGTCAAGGCTGCCAAAGATATGCCAAAGATTGCCAAAAGATGCCAAAGATCTGCTAGGTTGTGTATTAAATGGCTTGGGGTTCAAAAATGTAAAATTCCCTAACTGCCCAGTTTTTCTGCCCAATTATTCTCCGCATTTGCGATTATACCTTCGCATTCGCGAAGGCTTGTTTCCTTCATCATCGCATTCGCGATTATACCTTCGCGTCGCGGAGGTGCACTTCCTGCAGCTTCACGTTCACATACAGTACTTCATGTTCGTGAAGATTTGTCCTGAAGTTCGCGTTTGCGTTTATCCCTTCGCGTTCGCGAAGGGTAATTTACTGGGCAGTGTTCCTGTTTGCATTTTAGCTCCTTTTTGACTCGTTTTTATTTGGTTTCTTCACCATAATAGATGTAAATGACATTAAACACACGATTTTATCAACAAAACATAGCAAAAATCTTTGATTAAAGATGAAATAAGTTGGTAAAATACCCACTTATTAAACCCCCAAACCTAAACTACTGCTTGTCCTCAAGCAATTCAACAACTAAGAACATCGTTCAATAAAATTATCAATTAAGCTCAATGACATGCCAAACATAATTTCAAGTAAAAAAGGTTCAAATTAAAGAAAATCTAGTGACTTCGGTTGGTACCAACAGTTAATCCAAATCATATGAATTGCCAACAACCTCCACAAATTTCATTTCAATTCAAGTGCTCAAACACCACATTAATCAAAGTAGCAACCAAGTCATGACATTAAAGCTTCAAAATTCGCCTCATTATCACAAACAATTTTCTTTTGTTCATTTCTCCCAACTGGAAGTTGGATTAAGTTCACAACTCAAAATTTCATGTGCCCTCACACTTAAGATAGAATCCCAACTTATAAATTACAATCTAAACACAAATGTGATATCAAATGAAAATAATTAACTCTTACTCTCACTCTCACAAAGATATTCAAAGGAACAAAAGTAATGCCATAGGCTTGTCCGTCATGTATTTATCCACTAATGTAGACACACTTGGTTTGAAATCAAGTAGGACTTAAAGGATTGTATGTACTTTTTTGGTTAAGGTAGGGCACAATTTGGATAAGAGGGACTCAAAATCTCCCTAAGCACTACAATTTGCAACAATTAAAGTACACTTCCTTCAAAAGCATTTTCCATCCTTTCTTCAATTTTCATTCCACATCTAATCTTCCCTTTATTCATAACTCCTTATTTTTTTCTTTCTCATCATTTTTTTTCAAAAATCAAGGATGGTTCCTCTCTCTCTCTCTCTTTCTCTCTCTCTCTCTCTCTATATATATATATATATATATATATATATATATATATATATATATATATATATATATATATATATCACCTTTTTCCTTTTAGCCAACTTTCACATCAATGTTTACACTCTCAAAGTACTTAGGTAGGTAGGATGCCAAAAGATAGATCAATAAAGAATAAAGGGTTAAATCTTGCAACATGGTTGTCAAAGAAAAAGTTTAAAGGCTCAAAAGGGGTTGACTAGGGAAAATATGCAAGAATAGGAAATTTAAGGCACAATAACGGTCCAAGGAAGGCCTAACATCATTTTTCAAACCAAGTAGTCTAGGATTTCTCCTTGAAGCACATTCTGACCAAGTTAGTCTAGGATTTCTCCTTGAAGCACATTCTGGGCAAGTTCTAGACTATAAATAATACAAGAGAACTCATAACAAATCTCACCACACATGGCACACGCAAACTCGAGTGACATATAAATTGAAAATCCAATTAAAACCAATGAACCCAAAGAAAATTATATATAGCCTAAAAGACTATTTAATGAATCAAAGAGCCAAACATTGAACATAAAAGTCACAACAAGGATTATCACTTCAATCATTTTTCATTTTAAAAGTCAAAACTTTATATGCCACGGTTTAAATCATGTTGGTACCAAACAAGCCACACGTTGGTTTATGGAAAAAATATCACACCGAATATCTAATTTATTCACTACTAGATACTAAACTAACTAAAAGAAAATATTTACCTAAAGAAAAAATTTAAACAAGACTAATCCCTTAATAAAGTTATCACGCCATCCATCATAGGGAAAATTCACCCGGTTCGACACAAATTATTTCTTTGGAAAAGAATCGTGGCATAAATAAGAATCAAGGATTTTAATTAATACTACTACAAGTAAATAAAGAAGCAAAATAAGAAAAGAAAAAGAAAAAAATCTAGTGCTAACATGCTAGAATTAAACTTCAAATTATCACTAATAAACTACAACATCAACCAATCTACACAAGTTGTCACAAAAAATAATCATGATCCTATCATGCTCCAACTATATCATCACATGTAAATGAGTCACCCCCAACCTAAAGCGTTGCACTGTCCTCAATGAAACTAAACAAAACTAGATAAAATGAAGGAGGTGCTCCTTGAAACTGCATCACTGGAGCTGGAAGGAAATTTGAGCTCCTCCTCCTCCTCATCCTCATCATCATCAGAGTCATTTGAACTGCAAAACGAACTCAGCTTATCCATCATCTTGTTCAGTACTTTGCTCTTTTTCTTGTTGTGCTCCCTGAACTTTCTCTACCGCTTATCAATTTTCCCTTGTCGGCGGCTCATATTTTCCAACATGTTGTTCATTGACTCCATCTTGCCTGTTATTTCTTTTTTCTCTTTGACCACGTTATCCAGGAATGGTGGGGCAACAGTGCCAGTAGATGTGCTAGCCCCAGGTGGGCCAGTAGGAAGGCCAGATATAAGCTGCCTAATGTGTGCATCTACTCCATGTATCTGAATGGATAAGTGACACATAGTGTGAGGGCTGGGCTAGAGTGGTCCCATAAAGTCAAATGACCATAGTGCAGGTGCAAAGGATCCTTCGGGATTAGTGGTGGCCTCAAAGAACTACCCAAATGAAGAGGATGCAACATCAATCCTTCTATTTTTTGCTTGTCACTGGGTCCCTTTTTCAACAATGGGTGGATTATCGGCTTTCCCGGACCTTTCTCAACATCATATGGGAAATTACACCCCAGCGTCATAGCATAGCCGAGTGATCAAGGATGGGAAGAATAGGCTCTTGGCCTCCCATGGTGGCTTCCTCGATTTCTCTAAAAATGTGTTCCCTCACGTTCACGGGTAGTCCATCCATGATAGCAGCTGTTATCAGTGCCCTTTCTGGTGTCACATAAGGGTCATTTGTAGAAGAAAACACTCTTGCACAGATAATAGAGAGCCACGACTTTGCCTCAACGGTGAAGTCATGTGAATCAACTCCCTTGTGCACTTTCAACTACTTCAGGGTCACCCCATCATGCTATTTGTCCACCAACCATTGGTTTCCTCCTACTTTTGCTCTGTCTCTGTAAACCTCGTTATCGACATTGGAAAGACCATAAATTTCGTTGATTACCTCAGGGCTGAAATTGACTTGCACACCCCACACAATAGTGATTAATGTTCCTTGGAAGTCGGTCCTTAAGGCGTTTGCATAAAATTCCAACACTACTATGTGGTTGGCATCATTTGGTTGATCAGCGAAACAAATCCACCTACTTTCGACCAATCTTCTATAGAAGCCCGACATTTTAGCTTCAACCTTTTCCATGTTAATGCCCCTTTCCATGATGATAGTTTTTGACAAGAGTTTGTCATATTTCTGTTTACATTCCGCAGATAAAAATCGATCATGATCAAAGGGTTCCTCTTGTTCAGCTTCGGGGACATGTTCTTGCTCAATTACATTATGTTCCGGATCCATTATATGCCCAAAGTACAAAAAAATAGACCAAAAATGTCAAAAGCTCATATAGACACTTAAAACAATGTATTAGGAAGTATTTAGGCCAAAGAAATGGGTCAAAAAGGTTCCGGGCAGAGCTGTGCAAAGCTACTATTTTTTTCCATTTTAGGGACTGCCAAAATTTTCTCTCCGTGTTCGTATAAGGCCCGTTGCATTCGCGAAGTGAAAAATGTTTTTGCCCAGAAATTGGACTTCGCGTTCGTGAGAAGACCATCGCGTTCGCGAAAGCCATCTTCATCGCCCATAGATACTTTTCTTTCAGGCATTTTTTCAAACAGTTGGGGTGCCTTCTTTTCTTTGCTCATTTTTCAGTCCATTGTAGCACAGATCTTGCCCAGTTTTATTCAATAAAAATACACTCACACTCAACCAACCTCACCCAGCAAGTAAACACAAATTTCACACATAAGGTTAACAATTAAGACCCAAAATTTGAACTCTAAGCATAAAATAACCATGGTTGCTCTTCTATTGTTTCACACCAAGAAAGAGAAGAAGGAGTTAGACAAGAGAGGAAATCACATACCCTGAGAATGGCGAGGGGGAATCACAATGGACTTGAAGAATATGAGGAATTTGATTTTTGGGATTTAAGGAGGGGCGGGGGGGNTTCTTGAGCCAAAAGGGGATTAATCGTCTGTTTCCAGTATTTTTTTAGAACTTTAAAGTTACTTGGCGTGTTGCGTTCGCGAGCGCAGAGTCGCCCACACGAAGAGTAAAATCTGGCCAAAGGTTCGTGAATGCAAGTAGGTCAACGCGAACGCGAAGCTTTAGAGAAAGACACTCCTCGCGAACGCATAGAGCTGTCGCGCACGAAGCTTTATTTCTGCAATTTCCAATTGCTATTGTTTTTTATGCTGTCCAATAACCCCAACTTGCTCCTAAAATTCTAAAACTTGGCAGATTAGTCAAAAATAATATTTTGAGCTATTCTAAGAAAGAAAATTTCAAAAATGACTAAATATTTTGAGAACGATGGGTTGCCTCCCACCAAGCGCCGCATTTAACATTGTGGCACGACGTGGATCAACTTTATCACTTTTTTGCCACTTGGACGATATGAATTGGGCACCTAAATTGGACTCAAGCTTATGACCACGAACAACGGGGAGTGGTAAGTAGATGATCAAGATCAAGCCACACATTAATTTCTTCAGTTTGCATTTCTTGGTTTTCTTGTGAGAAATGTCATTTTGCCTTCTTGAATATGCAAATTGCAAAATGTAAAAAGCTTGTTTTTCTTCTTTGCACTTCAATATGGATTCGCACGACTCAATTCCCATATCACCATGCAATTCCAAAGTTGAAAAATGCTTGGAATGCAACCTCAAGCCTTCAAATTGCAATTCTTCCCGGATTTTGACATCCTCTTTCTTCCCCGGACTAGAGTCAATCTCAATCATATTTTCAATTACACCAGTTGACTCTAATTTTATATTTTTCTTGGCATTACTAACAAGCATGGATTCGGTTGGTGGATGTTCAGTTCTTGATTCCTCAAACTAAATCTCACTTTCTTCCTCGAAGTTGGACTCTTCTTGACTTCTTTCCACACTCTCAAGTTGGTGGGCATAGTGAGCCTCAACCGATATTTTCATTCGATCTTCCAAAGTGCGGATATTCTCATAATTTTCAGTCAATAATTGTTTCAAGTCCTCGAGCGGCAAGTTGTGCTTCTCCTCATTTTCAAGAATGGCCTCCAACATGAGTATCATCCTCTCATTTTGAGCATGTGAGAGTTCTTCTTGGTTTTGATCAAGTGGAAAAGGAGGATTTTGGGCTTCAACCTCTAAGGAAGGTTCTTGGTGTAACGACCAAGCCGGTCGTTTTAAGAATTTGTACCCCGATCCTCTATTTACCATTTCTCCCATGTCTATTTATGTTATTGGAGCCTATCGCTGCGTTGAGTGATTAAATCGAGGTTAATTTTGGACACATAGTCCATAAATGTGGAATTTAACTTTCGAAATCTGGCCGTAGCTAGATCTGTGTGAAGACGGATACAGAATGGAATTTTGTCAACTCTGTTAGCTCCGTTGGGTAATTTCGGGGTTAGGAGCGTGCTCAAAATGTGTTTTCGAGGTCGGTTGTGGATTTAGGCTTGAATTGGCGAAAGTTAGAATTTCGGCTATTTTGACCAATAGGTGAAGTTTTGATATCGGACTCGGAATGGAATTCCGAAAGCGACAGCAGGTCCGTAATGTCATTTATGACCTGTGTACAAAGTTTGAGGTCATTCGGATGAGTTTAGACATATTTCGGCATCGATTATGAATTCTAGAAATTTCATAAGTTCTTAGGCTTGAATCTATGCATATTTGATGATTTTGATGTTATGAGATGTGTTTTAAGGCTCAACCAAGTTTGAATGAGGTATTAGGGTTGGTTGGTAGGTTTAGTTGAGGTCCCGGGGGCTTAGGGTGTGTTTCGGGTGCCCAAACGAGCATATTTTGGCCCAAGTCCTTTACTGGTTTTTTTGTTTTTTCTACAGCTGTGTTTTACTCTCTGTGAACCCAAGGGTTCACCCGCGATCGCGTAAGGTAAAAATTAGAGGTCCTGCGGTTGTTCTATGCGATCGCAGTGTGTTGGAATCTTGGTCAAGGCGATCGCATGACCAGGACCATGTTCGCATAGAGTATTTTTGGGTTTGGGGGAGTTCCAATATGTGTTCTACGCGATCACGTGGCCCCAACCGCGATCGCGTAACTCTAAGTCCTCAAGGATCGCGATCGCGTACTCCTTTCTGCGATTGCATAGAACGGTTCTAAGCGCGTGTTTCTTTACTCTCCGCGATCGCGACTCTTTGTCTGCGATCACATATAGCAAATGCCTGGGCAGTCTTTTAAGGACCCAAATCCGAGGGTTTATGTCATTTTCCATATTTTAAAAATTAAGAGCTCGGGAAGGGCGATATTTTAAGACTTTTGCATCTGGGTAACTTGGGTAAGTGATTTCTATCCCTTATAGATCAAATTCCGTGATTCCAATCTTAAATTCAACCTTTAATTTCGAAAATAATGGGGAAAATGGGATGAACTTCATAGACCGAATTATTGAGTTTTGATTGGGTATTTGACCTCCGATTTGAGAGATTCTTATATAGTTAGACTCATGAGTAAATAGATGTCCAAAAACTATAAATTTTACCCGATTCCGAGACGTGGGCCTGGGGGACTTTTTGGGATGAATTTTCTAAATTCGCGTACTAGCTTATAAATCATTAGCTATCTTGTTCCCTTGAAGTGATACTTACACCATGCAGTCAATTTGTATAGATTTGGGCCACCCGGAGTCCGATACTCCAGGCAAGAGCTTGGTATTGAGTTGATTAGCGTAGTCCGGGTAAGTGGCTTGCCTAATTCTGTGTTGGGGACTTTCCCTTAGGCATTTTGTACTGATTTTGTTTTATGTGGACGCAGTGTACGCGAGGTGACGAGTGCGTATACGGGTCATTGTTACTAAAATCCTATTTTACTCCCATGAAATCGCTCATTTTCATTCATACATTACTGTTTCCTATCTTAATTGAGTAGAAAGCCTAAGAGTAAGCATACCTATCTATTCTGACTTGAATTCCTATTATTTGCTACTAGTCACATCATGCTTAGGTAGTTTTACTCTATCCTTACCTGTTATTTTCTGGATTGTTTACTTAAGCCATAACTGACCTGCTTCTGCTTTGCATATTTAAATTGGGATTATGGACCGAGATCTGGGAGCTTTCCCCATGTACTACATTCATATTTAAATTGGGACTACAGACAGAGATCCGGGAGCTTTCTCCCTGTACTGAGATGCATATTTAAATTGGGACTACGGACAGAGATCCGGGAGCTTTCCCCTTGTACTACATAGCATATTTTAATTGGGTCTGCGGACTGAGATCCAGGAGCTTTCTCCGCGTACTGCATTGCACATTTATTGTTGAGATATATGCTATGCTGAGCCGAGGGCTCTCTTTATGTTATTAAATCTTTCCGTTTTTTTTAATCTTGTTTATCATTGCTTGGCTATCTCTCACTGTTTTAAAATTGTATATTGACTTGTTTTACAAACTCAGTAGGGCCTCAACCTGACCTCGTCACTACTTGACAGGGGTTAGGCTTGGCACTTACGAAGTATTGAATGTGGAGTACTCATGCCCTTTCCTGCGTATTTTTTCCCCATGTGCAGATCCAGGTACTAGCACCTAGTATCGTGGCTAGGAGCTGTCTACCAGCAGCTAAGAGACCGCGAGGTAATTCTGCCGTGTCCGCAGAATCCCACGAGTCCCCGTCTACTCTAGCATAGGCATAGAAAGACTTGTACATTTTCCCGTTGTTTCATTGTATAGAGCCATATTTGTTAAATAGCTTGTGACTATGGTGACATTTCGGGTTTCCGGAAGTAAAACTGTATATGCTGAGCAGCTACGTTATATCTATTTGATATCCTTTCTGTCTTTATTTTATTGATTCTGTTATTTTCCCGCAAATTCTAGGCTTACCTAGTCATAGAGACTAGGTGCCGTCACGATAACTTTCTGAGGGTAAATTGGGTCGTGACACTTGGCTATCATTCACTTCCTAGGCTTTTTGGACCTCTAAAGCTTCAAGCATTTCTCCCATTTGTATGTTTAGCCTTTCAAGCGCCAAATCATTTTGGATACTATTTTTCAAAAGCTTCTTCAAGGCATTTTGCTCTTTGTTTCCTCCCTCAAGTATGCATTCTAACATGAGCTTGAACTCTCTATTTTGACCATGCTCAATTTTTTCCATTTTCATATCCCTATAATTTTCATCACAAAAAGTAGAATCATCATAGCGGGGGATACAGGAAGGGAAGGATACATAAGTACAATTATCCCAATGACCATTTTGATGACCACGCATATCAGAAATACTCCACTCATGGGTTTGAGATTGTGCGTACAATCTACCCTCGGGAGAATTTAAACAATTTTGCCACGAGTGTAGTCCTCCACAATAAGAAAAAGGGTTATCAAAGTATGAACAACTACAATCTGACTAATTTTCATTATATGATGCCATTTTACAAAAACTAAAAAAACAAACAAGAAAACAAATAATAAAATAAAAAAAGATAAGAAAATAATTACACAAATATTCACAAGTTAGGACCAAAGCACTTACGCTTACTTCTCAAACAACCTAAACACGCCAAATTTTTCCCCGGCAACAACACCAATTTTGACGACGACCAAATCCACTACTAAAAAGTAAATGGACACGGTCACATGCAATATAATTTATCCAACTATGAGTCAGGGTCGAATACCACAGAGAACAATATGTAGGCGATTAAGCGTGTAAGATAACTATCACTTTTTATGCTAAGTCAAACACTTAAAAAGGTTTTGAAAACATATTTATAACTAATTGCAAAAATATAAACTAACCTAGAAAGTAAATAAAATGATCAATGGCTACAAGCATGGATGCATAGGGAATTACACTCAAGTAACGATCCAATTTATTTCACGATTTTACAAATATGAGTGAGTTTATGTTAATTAGCCTCAGATAATAATTCTATATTAGCTTCTTCCGAAGACTAATAAGAGTACCTAATTGAATTATCCCTAAAACAATTAAGAGACTAAGTACACCCGAATATGGCTACAAGTATTTCAATCATATCCTTAGGTAGAATCTATAAAATAAGGGTTAAAGCCTCAAGTTCTTGTTACTAATATTTTCCAAAATTAATTCGAAGTTAATGGGCAAGTCCTAGGGTTAGCTAATCCCTTTGGAACCATTAAAGAACAAGAATAATTAAAGAAACAATAAGTCACTTCAATATAACTAAAAATTGTTCAATACATAAGCACAACAAGATATTTAATTCACACTTTAAATATGAATATATTCATAAACAAGATTCAAGTGTTTGAAAAAATACTACACACTTAGATATACAATACAAAGCAGGGAAATGAAGAAATGAACATAAATGAGTAAGAAATTTTCAACGAAAAGCTTCAAATCTTCAAGACTCAAGTGTGTGTGCAAGAACCCTAGATCCAAAACTTGTGTTCTCTAGTCAAGGCTTCCAAAGATATGCCAAAGATTGCCAAAATATGCCAAAGATCTGCTAGGTCGTGTATTAAGTGGCTTGGGGGTTAAAAACGTGAAATTAAGAACTGTCCAGTTTTTCTGCCCAATTGTTCTTCGCGTCCGCGATTATACCTTTGCGTTCGTGAAGGTGTACTTCCTTCAGCTTCACGTTGGCGAAGGTTTGTTTTCCGAAGTTTGCGTTCACATAAGGTAATTTACTAGGCAGTGTTCCTGTTTGCATTTTAGCTCCTTTTTGACTCGTTTTCATTTGGTTTCTTCACCATTACTTCTAAATCACATAAAACCTCTAAAATAGAAGTAAATGACATTAAATACACGATTTATCAACCAAAAATAGCAAAAATCTAAGATTAAAGACGAGATAAGTTGGTAAAATACCCACTTATCAGGATGATTCAAGAACAAAAAGTGTATCCCTTCCAAACTAGTTTCTAGTAGTCTAAAACGTTAGACATTTGGATATTATTCAAAGAGTTATGGCTATTTGCTGAAGGGTGACATTTCAGTCATAAACTAAAACTAGGCTAGAGCAGCCCTAATTGTGGCCACTGAGGCAAAAGTGAGGCCCACACTCCATAAGTGCAGCCAACATTACAAATTTTGGCAGGAAACTACCACACCTATTTGAGGTCGGATTTTGTGACTTTTATTTTGTTTTTTCAACTTTTGGAGCTTAATGGTAAAATAATTTGACCTAAATCTTCATATGCAAGCTTGGAGTAGATAATTCTAACTTGGCTTTTGAATTTATTTCATGAATCTAACCTATGATCTATCATTTAAACACGAGTTCAAGATGAAAATGAGAATTTCTTATTTGAATGATACAAAGTACTTTTGAGGATTTTAATAATAATTTGGACCCAAATTAAGGATTTAATTACATATTTATACTCGTATGGCTATGGATCAATGCAAATTGAATCTTCTTTCAAGATTAACCCCATAGGCCTGAGCTGGACTTTTATTAAATTTTATCGACTTTGACCTAAGCTCATCTTTTTCTTAGGGAATTGAGTCCTATTGTTGGCATCGTTGAACAATAATTAGGCAAGAGCGGGCTCAATTTATGGATTTAGAGCAAGGAAGGACAATTTTTGTAGAATAGAGATAACCCAAAGTGCATGTACGTTGAGACTTGACCTCAATAAGGGAATTTTTCCAATAGTTTCTACGTTCTACATGTTTGGGTGTAATGTATATACGAGGTGATGAGTGTATATGTAGATTCATGTGATTTCATTCTTGGGTAGAAGGATAAGCTTCATATGCTTTACTTGTGTATGGAAGCTTGAATATTATAGGTGTGATATACATTATAGGTTAACATTATAGATTTCATGTACTTGTTTTACATGATAGAACTGCTTAATCATACACTATTTCTTATATGTATGTTGGTAGCTATTTACATTATTCTCATTACTCATTTGAGACTACTATTTAATAAGTTGAGCTGTTGGGATATCATTACATGTTCCTGTTGAGGTGTCGGTTTCAACAGGTCATTACATGTTCCTGTTGAGGTATCAATTTGGGCATATCATTATATGTTTCGGTTAAGGTATTAGTTTGGTATGTCACAACATGTTCCTGTTGAGGTATTGATTTAGGAATTTCATTACATATTTTTGTTAAGGTATAGTTTGGGCATGTGATTATATGATCATATTAAGGTATTGTCTTGGGTATGATTATATCATGTTCCTGTTGGGAATGTGAGATCACATGCCTATTGCTCATGGTATTAGGGGTGTCAATGCATATATAAAATCAAAAAAGTCATACCGCACTTAACCGATTTATAGGTTTCTTTTAATAAAATGTCGAACCGTACTAATTGACACCCCTACATGGGATCCATCCTCTAGAGTCATGTGGTTACAGCCATGAGCGGCTTCCTATCCATGCCCCATGACCCTTTGGACGCGCGCCATGGCGTCCTGGAAAGCCTCCCAATGCCTAGCTCCATGGACGGCCTTGTGATCTTGGCCGCGCCAAGTGACAAGCGCGCATGTGTCTGTGCCACCCCATCAATAGGCCTCGCTAGTGCCCAGCCGTAGGCATATGCTAATAACGCCCTTTGGCAGTTTGTGCCCCAGTATGCGCCCGTTGTTAGCGTAATCGACTCGTGCCCTGCAGGTAGTGGCTCGTATGCAGATCCTGATGCTAAAGACAAGGTTTCGGCCAATGGACCTACTTCTACCTTGTAGGAATCTAAGTCTTTTTTGTTGTAAATATAGAGTAATTTTACTTCCTATATTTCCATTATGATTCTCTAGTTTATCTATGTCAAGTTCTGTAACTTTGGTTTATTTTATTTTTGAAGCATTATTAGGGAGGATCAAGTAGTCATACTTTCAAGCAAGCAAACAATTTCCTGTATTGGTGTCTCTACCCCTCGATACCATATTGTCTTTCTGTAATAGCTTTTATTAATGCAATCAAGATTTATTTCATTGTCATTCTCTTTTCTGTTCTTTCAATTATTCTTGATATTGGTTTTCTCGTACGACATTGACAGTCTCGTCTAGCGTACAGAGGGGACCCCGGTTGGCAGATAGTAACCGTACATACATCGGTTGCTTACCTCACGTCTCCCTTCCAAGATATCTTAGGAAGGCGCCGCTTAACATTACTCATTCTACCTTGGGCTGTATGTGAGCATGTTTATGAGAAACTGATGGGTTTCAAGCTTGATTATGCTACTTTATGCATTCTTAAATTCTTTACTTGTGCATATAATCTATATATGCTGATTTAATGCATTCTTTAGATGAGTTGGACTTGTATATTCGAGATAGGGTATTTCATATCACATGCTCTATCTGTGTATATCTTCTTATGCTATTTTGTGCCTCTGTTGTATTACTATTATGTATATTTATTGCACATGTTTGTGCAGTACGAGTATTGTAACAAACCGACTGGTCGCTTTGAGATTTAGCATGTTGTTCGACTATTTGAGACCCTGGTAGCTTCAGTTTATGTATTATGACTTGTGTGTGTAGCCGATTTTGATTTTCTAGAAGTTCAAAACTGATTTAGAAGAATAATTTTCAATTTGCAAGCCTTAAATTGAGAGAGTTCACCAAGGTTTGAATTTTGAGTAAACGAACTCAAAATCGAGATTTGAAGGTTCTTATAGGCTCGTAAGCTGATTTTGGACTTGAACGTACGTTTGGGTTGAGTATCGGATGGTCCGCGAGCGATTCGATGCTTATTGTTGGAAGTTTGCATTTTGAATGTTTGTGAAGTAGCTATGTTTGACTTACACTGGACTTTGGTATTATCGTATCTGGGCGGTATTCGGGGACCTTGGATAGGTTAATTTAGTTGGTTGGAAATTGTGTGTGAAGTTTGATTGTGATCTGGAATGTATAAGTGGGATTCGGATGCATTTGGCAAAGTATGAAGGTTTGGAAGTTAAGAGAGTTTAAGAAATTGAGTTTTATCTTTAATTCATTGTTTCGATGTTGTAATTTGTGTTCCAAGCCTTTGGAAAAGTTTACATACTGTATATAAACTTGTTAGAATGATTGTACAATGGTCCTCGGATCTCATGTGAGTTTTGGGGTAGTTTTAGACCACTTTTAGGCATTTTTCAACTGCTAATAACTGATGGAAGGGGTGTAAATCAAGATCATGGAGGTCTGGGCCACAACCGCAAAGAGAAAAGTACATTTCACGCCTTGTGATTCGCGATCGCGGAGGGTAAGGTCGTGATCACATAGAAGGAATTTCTGATGTTAGTGGTCTGACTTTGGAGCTTATATCTTGCAATATATAAGAAATTTGAGATGATGCAACAATTAAAGTTGTAGCCCTTTGATTCTAGTGTTCAGATAAATTGTTTTTCATTTGGTATTTTATACAAAAAGTTATGATCATTCTATCGACGAGTATCTATGAAGAGATCGCGATGATGAAAATGATGCTGTTACATTTTTTAACCACAATCGTGTGGCTAATGACTGCGATCATGAAGAAGGAGGCCTATCAGGTGTACTAAACATCCAATTTCAGGATTTTGAGTTTATTTCTTCACTTTTAAGTTCTTGGAGTACATGTAGGGCGATTTGGGGTGATTCTTGAAGACCATAATTGCCATATATCATAAGGTAAGTTATTTCATACTTGTTTTAAGTCAAATACTTGAATTATATATGGATTTTTAAACATGAAAATTAGTGAAATTGTGGGATTTTGGAAGAAAATCTTGACATTGTATTTTTGAATTTTGACAACGAAATTGGATATGTAGCTCGAAATAAATTATATATTTGAATTCGTGGTGTTATGGGTAGTATTTATTATCAAGAATTTTTTAAATCCGGGCACGTGGACTTGGGGGTTGACTAGGTTGACTTTTCGTGTAGAGTTAGGAATTATTTCTAATTGATTAAATTACGAGTCTTTGAGTTGGGTTGCACGTTCTTTTAATAGTTTCGAATCGTTTGGCTTTGATTGAGGTGTTAGAGAGGCATTAGAGCCTGTTATCGGATATATGAGCGAGGTAAGTCTCCTGTCTAACCTTGTGAGGGGAAATTTACTCCGTAGGTGCTATATTGGATATGTGCTACGTGTATGGGAGCTACACACATATGAGGTGACAAGTGTCCTTGCGTATTCTAGATTCTTGATCATTTCAGGGTAGACTTAGACTCATACCATGTTTAACTGTAGTATTTGAGTTTTTCTTATATGTTTAAATGCCTTAATTACTTTTTTAATCTGAGATTAGGCTTGTGTAAAGTAATGGATTTGCCATTAGAGATAATTTACAAGCTATTTGATTAGTCATAGAAAATATACTTCCTTTTACGGATTTCTCCTGCATTGTGAGTACTCGTCAGAAAGTTACTTGAATTTCATAACTCATATTTATTTCCTTGGGTGGGGCCGGTGACTCGTCAAAATTTAAAATTATAGTGGGATCGGGCTGAAAGCCTCAATAGTACTCTTATGGGATTGGGTCGTTGGGCTCGGCTGTATTATATAATACACTCTTATTGGATTGGGCCGTTGGCCTCGACGGTATTATGTAATACACTCTTATGGGATCAGAATGTTCGCTTCAGTAATATC
The DNA here is from genome assembly GCA_005239505.1 of Nicotiana paniculata. NCBI lineage: Eukaryota > Viridiplantae > Streptophyta > Magnoliopsida > Solanales > Solanaceae > Nicotiana > Nicotiana paniculata. Next base: position 52,221 of record ML354548.1, read on the forward strand.
ATGTAACACACTCTTATGGGATCAGGCTATTCGCCTCGGTAGAGTACATATTGTTATTAGACCGGTTCATTCTCCTTGGCAGAGTACACTATTCTTATGGGATTCGGCCGTACGCCACGATAGGATATCATACCATGACACGTATAAGATCGGACCGTTCGACTCAACAGAATCGTGCGTGACATTCGATAAGGAGTCAACGTATCTATGAATCCTATGTGACTTGAGACGTGACACCTAGTGGTCACTGACCTGAAATACATTTCATTTACGATAATATTCTCCATTTGAGGACTTTGTGATTACTCGTCCGGTGAGGATCATTTTTATGTACATATATATATATTTGTCTTCACTATTGTTTTTCCATGCTTCATACATGTCTACTTTTATTGTACTTGATTTGTTGGACCATTAGTAAGTGTTAATGTCGATTCCTCGTCAATACTTCTTCGGGGTTAGGCTAGATACTTACTGGGTACCCGCTGATTTACGTACTCATACTATACTTCTGCATTAATTGTGCAGGTACTGAGACATGTATATCTGGTGGTCATCTTGGCGCAGCTTCTGAGAAGACTTTGTGGTGAGCTGCATTCCATGTTTTGATCCGCAACACACAGAGTCTCCGTCCTATTTATTTACTTTATCTTTTCTATTTATTTTCCATACAGACGTAGTAGTAGTAGTGTACTTCTTAGTAGTTTCTCATGCACTTGTAATACCGGATTTTGGGATTTTCTAGTAGATGCTTATAGTTGTACCTAATATTACTATTATCACTTTGCTTTATGGTTTATTTATACTCAGTAATTTGGTAGAGAAGAACATATGTTTCCATGAGTTCTAGATTTAACTCTATTTATTTAATGAATTTTCTGATTTTAAAGGTTAAAATGGATAATTAATTTAGATGTTCACACATTGGCTTGCGTAACAACATCATTGGGCGCCATCACGACCTATTAGGGAATTCAGGTCGTGATAAGTATCGTGTCAGCATACTCGTACTACACTTCGACACTCTGTGTGTGAATATGGTAGTTGAGCTGTTTTGGAGTTCATAAGCGGGTATTAAAAATATATTAGCGTTTTTAGCTATTATTTGTTCAGGGTAGTTTAGAACCATGTATTTTCTTCATATCAGTGTTTTAAATCCGCTCTTAGTTGATCATGATTTGTGACACCAATTATTGATGTAGTTTGTATTAAATTTTGTATTTTATTTTGATATTTATATGATTGACTGTTGTTGCAGGTTATAGCTATGTTGGTTGATTCGCCTAGCGGGTTAGGTTAGGTATTATTACAACTTGGTGAGATTCGAGTCTTGACACTGAGAATAAATAAAATTGGCCAGTAACTCTAGGTTAAGCACCAAGGAGTCACCCCTATTAGGGAGTAGGCACGCGACATTGGCTTAAATAGAAATTTCTCCAAAGGTGTTCAAAGTTTAAAGAAATAAATAATTCTTTTTCTAGTTAATGGGTTCACCTAAATTTTAAATCAAACTATGCATTATTTGGTTGAATTAATTTTTTGTATATAAGAAGAATTCAGTTTGAAGGAGATTCTTGGAGCAATGATAAAGTTGTCACCGTATGACTTATAGGTCACCGGTTCGAGCTGTGGCAACAACAACTAAAGCTTGTATTAGGTTACACTGTCTATATTCTACATCACTTATTCACACTCCTTGAGTGTGGTCCTTTTCCGGAACCTACATAAATAGATGATGCTTTGTGCATCAGGATACCCTTTAAAAAAAAGAAAAGAAGAAGAATGCAACAATTTTCTAATTGGTCGAAATATTTTTGGTAGGTTGATTTTGAGATGCCTTACTTATTTTGGTATTTTACAAAAATATTTCTTCTATTAAAAACTCAAGCAGAATTGTAAGGTATTTAAATTAGAAGCATAATCACACAACATCATAGCCCATATCCCAAAGAAAAGAAAAAGAAAGAGAAGGGGAGAATACAAAGGAAATCCCAATCAAAATAGTGATTCATTAATACGAAGAACATACAAATAAAGCACAAGAATTCACACTGGATAAATAAGTGTGGTTACCCTTGGAAATGGATAACAATAAATTTATGAGTGATTTTAAGGATATGTGATTTCACTTGGTACAAATTGAGAAAATGTTTAAATTGATATTAGGAATTGACTGTAAATAAAAATAAAGCAAACCAAATTAAATGGGCAACTTTGGCCCTCGAGCTAGGTCGCCCTCGAACCAAACGAGTATGCTATTGGAAAATATGAACTGAGCAACAAAGTATTGAAAGCTTAAGAGAAAAATGTAGTATATTGCTTTGAATAGTCATAATCTGATCATTACAAACGATTATAATCTCCTTTATATAGTAGATGAGTTCTACTTATGGTACAATTCTAAATACAATAAGAAATCTCTTGATTGGCTAATTAACCGGCCTTGACTTGATACGTGCCGAGATTTTCGCCGTGATCCTCGCTCGATGACGGATGTTTCGGATAACTGTTACTTGACCAGGCAAACCCCCTTCTATCCCACTCGATCTTCGTCTCGCTGGGTCTCTTGATTGATCATCGTCCTTGACCGGTCCTCGAATTAAGGTTTCAACAACCTAACTTCATATTGATGCTAGATATAATACGAGACCGAACCGTGGTCTATCATGACCCAACCTCGATTTGTCACAAGAAGGGCATGCCTGCTCTGACTGCATACAAAGTGATACAAATCTACTATATTCGTTTGGATATTTAAGGCAATCCTCTATTATTCCATCTTCCAAAGCAATCAATTTTTTTTTAAGTTCTGATTTTAGGGATTTATTTTTTATCCGGCATTTTTAAAATAAAAATAAAAGAGATAAAAGAAGTGGTTTTACCTGGGCCTTGTTGTAAATTATTGTTGTTCGATTTTGTAAATTTTCGAAGATAAATTAAAAATCAATGACTGGAGCTACTAGTAATGTGCAAGAGCTACTAACAATAGAAACTAGAAAAGATTCAATGAGGAGTTACTTCTCCCCTACTCTTGATTTCAAAGAATCCTTTACTTCTCAATTCTCAAATTCATATTTCTTGAACCTTAATCAATTTCCTTCTTCAAAACTTCAAAAACTGTGCCACAAAAAGAGACTCCTTTTTCATCGTGTCCCGCCGACGATGCGGCTGCGGTGGAGCCCCACCCTGAGAAATTCGTTCCGGAGGGGTGCCCGACTGTCGCTGATATTAAGATAGAGAAGAACCCCTCGGTGCAGGACCGATGCAAGCCAATGTCGAGGTATATGTGCACCATTACTGAAGACCTGCTTGATAAGGTTAAAGAAGAGTGAAACTGGAAGTACAAGGACGTGGTCGTTCCTTCTCCTGAGGAATCGATCACCACAAACGTAGAGGGGTATCTAATTTATTACACTTACCCCTTTACGTTTAGCCTCTTGGATCCTGTAATAGTAGCCTTTTGCAAAATATATGACGTTACCCTGAGCCAGTTCCATCCGTCATTTTGGAGGATTGTCCTCCTTATCCGTTTCTTCACAACAAAGATCAAGGGATGATCCTTTACCATCGATCATCTCATGCAACTCTACAGTCCCCGGCTCTATCGAGTATTGATTAAGTTCGCTTGCCAGTCCAGTAGAGCCCCGTTTCCAATATCGACGAGACTCGTGATCGAGGCTGGATGGGCAGGTTTGTACGAATAAGGACATCAGACCTGATCCCTGCGAAAGATATTGATGTCGCTCAAACTCACACCACTATTTTAGGTTGTAAGGTAGTCGATGCAATAATAAAAACCCAACACGAGTCGAGGTTGATTTCATATGGAGCTTGATGTCGGATTAAGTATATATCTATTGTAAGTGTATGACGTGTCCTAGATTTCACTTCCACATATTCATTTGTTGTTTCTACTTCTACTTTTATTCTAATGATTGTAATTGTAAAGCTAAGAGACAATGTTTTTGGTTTTGGTTATTTTTCAAGTTATAAAATATCTAGGGTTGTGACTTTGCCTAGTTGGCTACCTAACGGGTTTAGAGCTTTAGGTCATGTTTGGTTGATCGGGATACAATGTAGCAATCACACACGATTACTCACTCTATACCTCTTGGTAGTTTGAGTGATTTTTCCCAATTTAACTTTCTCAAGTCCAAATGGGTATCTCACGAAGCAAGAGATAAATGCTCAAGTCGGGTCTTACTATCTCTAGATTTGACCCTTTAATTGGGGCTATCAATTTCTTGAGTTCACCCTAATTTCTTGTTAGCCAAGTTTTTCAAGACTTAGTCTCACTTTCTCAAGTAGAGACTATGTCAATTTGGCATGATTCAAATTTTGCAACCATTAATTCTTGAATTCAAGCAAGAACTAAGCTAAATATCATATACCCAATAATAAATAAGCCCTAAATCAATAATCCATTAAGTACCATACTAGGGTTGGATCACAATCCTAGCTAAGAGTTTAGTTACTCATAGAAAATGAAAAAATTAAAGAAGAATTTTAGATAAAATTCATAATATAATATTAAGAGAAGAAAATCTAATGTTAAAATGTCAAACTAGTACAAAGTCACCCAATACAGTAAGCAAAAACGGGTGTCTAAACTCAGATGCACAAAACTTAACCTAAAAATGACAAAAAGATCTATTTATACCCAGCTGAAAATATCTGACAAAATTGCCCTTGCGAAGGTTGTGCGGCCGCACAATTCTGTGTGCATTCCGAACATTGAGGCTGACTGGTCAGGTTGGCTTTCTACGGTCGCATAAAACTAGGATGCGGCCGTACTTCCTCTAATTGTGCGGACCGCACATTTCTGAGTGCGGCCCCACCCTTGATCTTGGACTGGAACTGGGCTTCTTTCTGCGAACCGCACAATTATGAGTACGACCGCTCTTTGGGTTCTGCGGAATAAAAGTGCGGTGCGCACAACTTCAGTCTCACAAAACTTGGCTCTCTGAATCTCATCTTCTGCGGCTGCACAATAATTGTGTGGTTCACACTCTGTGAAGGAATCCTGTGAGTGTATCTTTAGAGTTTGCGGCTGCACATAGTATTGTGCAGTCCGCACTTTGGCCCTTTATTCCTTGTTTTGGTCCTTGTCCAATTTTACTCCCTTTTGAGTTGATTTTCACTTCTTTGGTTCGTTTCCCAATATTCCTGCGAGAAAGCACATTTCATTAGTTCTCGGGAATACCTTTAAGCATTTTTGAGCTAAAACATAAGTAAAAGAAAGAAAATAAGCAGTCAAAATCCTTACTTATTAACTCCCCCAAACTTAAACTTTTGCTTGTGCTCATGTAATTAAGGTGATTCCCACCTACACTAGAAAAGGGCTATTTCAGTTGGCCTAAGTTGAATCAAACACTAATCAATTGTGACCAACAATTATCCACACGCTCATGAATCATTAACAAGCCTTTGATTTGAATGTTAAATCATAAATGGCTCTAATGTGACGCTTGAGCATCAAGGGTTGAATTTGTTCATCAAGGAAGCTCGCACTTTCATACAAGTCACCATGGATCCCAAGCTCCTCCTCCTATACTCTCCGGAAGCTCATCTCACTCACGAATGAAGAACTCAATTCAATGACTCGAGAAATATTCGCTTATCACTCTCAAAAGAATGTCTTAAGTCCGGCTCTAAGTACCATATGCTTTCCCCTCATGTAGATCACCACTAATCTAAGATTTCTCGACTTGAAATCACGTAGGTCTTTTTTCGGCATGTAATGATGGCTTTTGGACTAAGGCTTTTTTCGGCATGTAATGAAGGCTTTTTTCGGCATGTAATGAAGGTTCATCTTTCCTTTAACGCTTCATATTCTCTTTTTGGCTCTTACTTTTCCGACTATTTGAGTCATTTCCTTTTTCCTTAGGGGGATTAGAGAGACTTGACATCACTCTTTATTTGTCATGATATTCCTACTTTCCTTCTTTATTTTCTCCATGCTTTACGCTTTTGCTGTTTTTTGCATCTTTTCAACCCTTTCACATTATTCACGTTCTTTTTGTGTTTTTCCTTTCTTTTTCTTTTCCTTTCCTCTTCTTCATTTCTTTTTTTTGGTTCCTTGATACCATATTTAAACTCCTTGTCTCTCCCCCCCAAACTTCTATTTTTGCCATTTGTATCACACGAGTGTTTCCAAGAGAGATCACTATAAAACGAGTAAAGGATTGTAACGCGATTATTGAATAAAAATGCTTTAGGATCAAAAGGTTTTACTAAGGATGATATCATTGGTTGGCCATGGAAGGTTACAAACGGATCAAGGGAAGCCTACAATCACTTCTCTAGCCAAGCTAACTTAGAATTTCGCCTAAAAACATATTCGGGGAAAGTTCTAGACCGTCCGCACGGGTATTTGGACTTGTAACAAAATACCTCACCTCTCACGGATTTTTAAAGAGAATAGAGTCGAGGTCCCACAACAACCACATTCAAGATTGAAAATCGCTAATGGTTCAACTAAACCACCCGCTGATTGCCTAAGTCATCACAAGAGTCACAAGGTCACTAACTAGAGCTATTACTTCCCAAAAACTTGCTTTTAACCATAAGCGTGTATTTAAGTGTGTTGATGCCAAGTGAAGCATGATTGACCCTTATTTATTCATTAATACTACTTGGTTATACCTAAACATCAAAAACTGACTCGATCCCTTAACAAAGTTTTCACGCCATCCATCGTTGGGAAGAGCCACCCGGTTCACACAAGGCCCACCTTTGGAAAGAACCATGGCATTAAGAAAACCAAACACTTATTATTTACTTAAATATAAAAAGAATATAGTAATAAAAAAGAAGCTAATAAAGTAACTAAGAAGCTATACTATTAATAAAACAAAATGAAAAAGCTATGAAATAAACTACTAAAAGTAAGGCAAATGAATATTCAGACCGAGGAGAAAAGAATATATACAAGAAGGATGAATATATACATAATGAGGGAGAAAATAAAAATAAAGGAAAAAGAGTATTAAAGTTATTACTGGCCAAATGTAATCAAATGTCATCAAAGTCATCCAAAATGAACCAAAATAGACCACACTGAATAAGAACAAGCATTGTCCTCAATGCTTAGCAAAAACAAAACAAGAGATGGTAGAGAGTAGAGAAAACTCTCTATGTGGTCCCAGGGTGATTGGCAGCATCACCACCCTCGGTCTCTTCCAACTGTATCTCATCATGACCGGGCTGAGGGACAACAAGGTTGGTGAGAATCTGAAGCAATCCCTCAGTAGTGGGGGGCAGTAAGATCTGGATCGTCAGACTGGATAAGTGGTACCTCTGCTGATGGTGTTGTTGGGTCTGCTGGTACTGATGGATCTATTTCCATCAGTAAGTCCAATGGCAAATCACCTGCTGCTGCTAGCTTCGCCACCTCCTTTCTCAAACTCTCCACTGATTTTTTTAATGCCTGGATTTTCTCATTTTCTTCACCTACTTGGCCAGTTCCTCAATAGCTCCCCCGTGAGCCACCAGTGTGTCCATAATAGTCTTCTGGTTATCCAGAATCTTCTTCAATGTTTCCTCCACTAATAGAGGGACTTGTGGTGCTGCTGGGGTAGAGGATTGTGCTGCAACAGTACTGAATATGTCAGATAGCTTAGAAGTGTTTGTCTACATCCAGTTGTTGAGGCTTGCCAAATTCTGGGAGACTCGCAGCGCAGTGAAAGGATAAGTGGATGAGGCTGGTACTACAACTGATGGCCTAGAAGATGAAGGTGGTGGCATGTCGGTTATCCCGGTAGAAGGCCCGACTGCTATGGAGGGAATGGGAGATGTAGATGGCTCAACATTAGACTCTGTACCCAGCATCGATGGTTCATCAGACTTACCAACAGTGGTAGTTGTAATGGCCTTACCCTTGAACTTGGGGTTGTCCACACCCTGCAAGTGATACCATGAGAAGGGCTTCTTGGCCCTTATTTTTGTATCGTATGGCCTCGGCTCCACCCCTGCATCATTGAAATACTCGGTGAGGGTGTTTGGATAAGGGTAGGATTTTTCAATTTTTCGGATGGCCAATGTGATATTGGTTGACATGATGGCACCCACATTTATCGGGTACCCCTCTATAATAGAAGCCACAAGATTTGCCCAGGGAAGTGGGAGATTGTTCTCATTCAAATACGAATCAATACGGCTACACACGAACGTATGCCACCCTTTAGCTTCAAAATTGAGGGTGGCCCAGAGGATAGGAACTCCTACTGTAATCTATGGTGGTGGTGGTCCGGGAGAAGCTAACATCTCAGCTAGCCACGGGCGAGCTGCATCACCCATAGACAACTTCTCTAGGTGCTGGACTACCTCGATCTCTTCAAATCCCACATAGGTGTTCAAAGAGTAGGAGTCGAATCGGACTTTAAGAATTCTAACCTTTGTCACTTTGGCCCCTTCTTGATGTGAGCCACATTGGCATAGAACTTCCTAACCAAGTGTTCATTTGCATCGATGACAGTGTGGGTGAACCACTTCCACCTCTTTCTCTCCCGGAATATCCTAAGGACATTTGGATTTTGAATATCCAAATCATTCATCAAGAACTGTCGTACAAGTGTGAGCGATCTCTAGAGCCACAATTCTCGGAACCTTGTGAAGGCTGCTAAGATCACGCACTGATCCTCCCAGTTCTCCTTCTTCTTTGACCTCTCTAGGCCGCCCACTCGACTGTCGCCCCCTCTACCATCATCCTGGACATTATCATCATCATCATCATCAGTATCTACTGGTGCTGGAGGAGTGGTGTAGAGGAGGGCTTGGAACCCTGGCTACCTGCCTTGTAACCCCCAAAAGAACTAGTTATAGTGGAGGGTTCGCTGTGCAGTTCATAATGACCAGTGGGTTGGGGTGGTTGGGACTGGGTCTCAGGATGGACCTCCATTGAATGATCCTCGGAGGCTTTCCTGGATGGGGCATAGGAATAGGATTCTGAGGGCTTTGTGGCCCTTCCTCTCCCGGTGGTCGGCTTTTAGCAATTGGTTTAGATTGCACTCCCAGTGGGTGAGTGCCTTTTCCTCTACTTCAGGAGGATTCACCTGTTCCTTCTGATATATCGCATCTACCACGTGATCTAACCATTGTCTGCAATACAAGGTACATAGGTCAGTTGAGTTCAAAACAATTCAAACATTTGCAGAACAGTTGCAGGACAATAGGCATCAAAGAGGAGAGTGCAGACCGCATAATTTTGGGTGCGGCCGCAGATTGTCATGTGTGGACCGTACAATTTTTAAGTGAGCTTGCACACCCTGAAGTGCAGACCACATAATTGTTGGTGCGGCCACACATCCTGAAGTGCTGACCGCACAATTTTGAGTGTGCCTGCACAAATCCAATCCTGAGATGTTGGTTCTCTGAAGTTCTGTTAAGCGGTCGCACAATTTTTCTTGTTGGCCCATGCCACTGAATGGGTTTTGAAGATTGATAAATGTTGACAAGATGAACCAGGTCCATCAAATCATACACACATGAACGGAGAAGTTGGCACAAGAATCGTACAAGCATAGGAGATATCAGTGATTACTGAGTATCAAAGAACTAAGAGGATGTCTCCTAATAAGAAAAGATTGCAAACTGATGTAGATGAAAGAAGTTGAATTTAACAAGGACAGAAACAAAGGAAGGAAGTTGAGTTTGATAAGAACTTGTTCTCCCAGGAAGAATTGGGCCAGAACTCAACAACTGACTTTATAAATGCTCAAAGTATTACTGTTGAATGGCAAGACACAAAAAGGATGCAGTAAAGCAGAAATTTATCAAGAATTGAGAGCAAAATTCGTGAAGAAATTTTGCAAGCAGTTCGAGCCAAATTGGAGAGTGTGATAAAAAGGCTACAGACCAGCTAGAAGAACCAGTTCCATCTATTTGTCATTGAGTCAAGTTGGTTGTAGTAGGCGATTTAATATTGTATCTTTCAGCTTTCATAGAAGCAATTGAAATAGGTACACATTGTTCAAGTTAGAGTTAACTTGAAGATTGTAGAAATTAGCTAGAGTCTAGTTACTACGAAGGGATTAGATTTAGTCCTAGGATTAAAAAAGATTTTATTTTGTAAGTCCGTTTTGGCTCAGAGTTTTTAGTGAAGTGTTTGAGAAAATCCTACTGAGGAGTAGGTCGTGGTTTTTTCACCTTTTGGGCCAGGTGTTTTTCCACGTAAAAATATCCGTGTCTTTACTTTACTGCTTTATTATTCAGCAAATAGTAGTAAGTAGTACACCTAGAAGAACCAGGTTCTTCTTATTAGACAACACTCGAAAATTGGGTACTGCACAATTAACTTATAATATTGTGTAGTATTGACGTCTAAAACATCAATTGGTATCAGAGCAGGTTATCCTTGAAAAGGCTAACACCTTGGAAAAGATCAAGATGAGTGCACCACCTGGGAACTGGGAAGGTCAATCAACCGCAAGACCACCACTCTTCAACAGTCAGTACTATTCTTAGTGGAAGAATAGAATGAAGGACCACCTTATTGGAGAGGACTAAGAACTCTGGGACATAGTCACTGATGGATTACTTGCAATAATGAAGAAAACTGCTGAAGGTGAAGATGTACCTAAGACTAGGGGTGACTGCACGGTTGAAGATCTGAAGAAATAGGAGAAGAATGCCAAAGCAAAGAAGTGGTTAGTGTGTGGATAAGGACCAGCTGAATATAGTACAATCCAAAGCTGCACCACTGCCAAAGATATCTGGATACTCTACAAGTATCTCATGAAGGAAAAACTCACGTGAAGAGGTCTAGAGGTACACTACTATATTCTCAGTATGAAAACTTTACTATGAACGAAGGTGAGACAATTCAGGAAATGTACACTAGGTTCAATTGACAAATGAACTCAAGTCTCTTGGAGAATCATACTTGAAGAAGACAAGGTAGAGAATATCTTGGCAAGGGTTCTTCCTATCTCCTGGGAAAGAAAGATCATTGCTATCCAGGAATCTAAAAATATGGCAACTCTAGACTGGATGAGCTGATTGGGAACCTTACTGCCTATGAACTCAGAAGGCAAACCATGAAGATGGATGCCCCAAAGAAGGAGAGAAGTCTAGCACTAAGGATCACTGAGGGAGCTGATCTGGAGGAAGATGAGATGGCCATGATAACCAAAGAATTCAAAAACTTTCTCATGAGGAAGAAGGGAATCTCCAGGGGAGGAAACTCCAACAAGGCAAAGGCACCAGAAAGGTCAGCTAATGAGGGATTCTATAAATGTGGCAAGACTGACCATCTCATTAAAAAGTGTCCTCAGTGGGAAGTAGAGTGGAAAAAGGAAATATATGAGAGAAGGAATAGGAGGAAGGAATAGGTTCAACCCAAGACAAACACAACAAAAGTTATAGTTGTTGCTTGGGGGGGAAAGTTCAGATGAAGAATCAGAAGATGGTGAGACAGAAGATCAGGCTCTCATTGCAATTGGATAATATGATGAGGATACTTACGAAGAACCAGAGGTAAGTATCTCACAACTTAAAACTAAAATAAAGTTTTTATCTAAGGAGAAACTCTCTAAGTAGCTACTTGCCTTCATAGATGATTCTGAGGAAACAAGCAAAGAGAAAGATCAACTATCTAAAGAGTGTGCAATGCTAAAAGCAAAATGCATGAACCTGGAGATAAGGGTCAGTGAATCTGGAAAGAAAAACACTGTCTTGATGAACCAGGTTCATCCACTCGAAACTGAGATTCTAGAGCTAAAATCTGAAAACTTAAAGTTAAGACTACGATCCAGTAAAAAGATAGTTGATCACTCTCATGTCATGTTAGAAGAAAACCTAGGAAAATTAAAAGATATGATGTATGCCAAGGACGAGCAAATAAGACTCTTAATGAATAACTTGGCAAAGTCAAACATGAATTAGATCGAACCTGTAAATGGAACAAATCCTCTGATGTCCTGATATGGCTTCAAGATAATCACAGTAGCAACAGAAGAGGGATTGGTTTTGGGAGTCAATTGCCTAAGTGGGGTCCCAAAAGCAAGTATCTCACTCTCCCTGAAAATAAAATCTGCACCCGTTGTGGGAAGACTGGTCACTATAAATATGAGTGTGCTACAAAAGAGAAGGTCAGTCAGAAAAATGAGAGATTCATTAAAAGGAAAATCTGGCTACCAAACTGGGACAGAAAAAATCTCATTCATCCATTCTCTCATAGAAAAGGACCCAAATTAGTTTCGGTTCTTAAAACTAACCTCTGATTTCCTTTTGTAGGTTCAAGTGAGAGGAGGCAGCCAGATTTGGTACTTGGGAACATGGAACAATTCCTTTCACTTGAAAGTCTCAAAGGAGGAAATGTCTCCTTTGGAAACGGAAAGAAAGGTGAAATCATTGGGGTTGGTAAAGTAGGTAAGGATGATACACGATCTATTGAACATATGTATCTCATAAATGGCTTGAAATATAGTCTGATCAGTGTATCACAACTATGTGACAGAGGTAACCTGGTTGCTTTTACTTCCACAAAATGTTTTATGATTAACCTGCTTACTGACAAGATTGTTTTGCAGGGAAAAAGAATGAATAACATCTATGTCATCGATTTGTCCACACTATCTGAAAATGATCTCACTTTTCTAAGTGTGTTGGACAGTGATCCCCTCATGTGGCACAAACGACTTGGTCATGCAAGTCTAACTCATCCTAACAAACTAGTCTCTAAGGACTTAGTGGTAGGACTTCCTAACATTAAGTTCAAGTAAGACAAAGTATGCGAGGCATGTGCCAGGGGGGAAGCAGGTAAGGTCCTCTTTCAAAAGTAAGAAAATGGCCAGTACCACCAAGACGTTGGAGCTGTTTCATATGGAAATATGTTGTCCTATGAGAACTTTAAGTAGAGGTGGTAAGAGATATGTGATGGTGCTAGTTGATGATTTTTCAAGGTTCACTTGGACCTTATTCTTGTCATCTAAGGATGAAGCATTTGATATGTTCACCTCATTTAAGAAAATTCAAAATCAATTGGGACATCAACTGGCATCAATAAGATCTGACCATGGTACTGAATTTGAGAATATTAAGCTTGCCGAGTTCTGTGATGAACATGGTGTTAATCATAATTTTCTGCTCATAGAACCCCATAACAAAATGGGGTTGTTGAAAGGAAAACAGAACTCTTGAAGACATGGAAATAACCATGCTTCTATCAAGCAAACTACCTCACAGCTTCTGGGTAGAAGCAACTAACACTGCATGCTACATTATTAATAAATCCATGACCAGACCTCTGGTAGAGAAAACTCCCTATGAATTACTGAAGGGGAGAAAGCCAACATATCCCATCTTATGGCTTTTGGTGTTATGTGCATAATAATGGAAAAGATTCTCTAGGAAAATTTGATCCCAGAGGTGATGAGGGAGTGTTCTTGGGATATTCAACACATAGAAAAGCTTATAAAATATACAATAAAAGAGCAATGTGTGTAGAAGAGAGTGTACATGTTTTCTTTGATGAAACTAACACTTTATCTGAGAGACAGGAACCAGAAGATGAGGAGCTTGGACTGGTGAGGAGCAATGACCTCATTGAAGCACCAATGGCAGATGGAACAGGTGATGGACCAGGTTCAACAACCCCACGCAACTTGACAGGGGGAATTCTACAAGGAAATACTGGCCCTGATCCTGTTCCAGAACTACAAAAACAACATGGAACAATCCAGAAGTGAACAACTGGTGCTCAAACCACACAGATATCAGAGTTCTCATCCTCTTTAGAACATCATAACAGATTTGAGATTTGGAACCAAAACTAGATCCTCCTTGAAAAATTTGTTTGCGCCTGATGCATTTCTATCCTTGATTGAACCAAAGAACATTGCTGAAGCCCTGCAAGATGCTGATTGGGTAACAACCATGCAAGAAGATCTAAATCAATTTGAGAGAATTCAAGTATGGAACTTGATACCCAGGCCACTAGACAGATCAGTAATTGGCACCAAGTGGGTATTCAGGAACAAGCTCGATGAGGATGGAACTGTTACAAGAAATAAGGCTAGACTGGTTGTTCAAGGATACAACCAAGAAGAGGGAAATATAATGAGACCTTTGCTCATGTGGCAAGATTGGAGGCAATCAGACTTCATATAGCATTTGCTGCACACATAGAATTCACTCTTCATCAGATGGATGTAAATAGTGCCTTTCTTAATGGCTATTTGAAGAAAGATGTATTTGTAAAACAACCTCCTGGTTTTGAAAGTAAAGAGTCACCTAATCATGTATATGAACTTGACAAGCCTCTCTATGGTCTCAAGAAAGCGCCTAGAGCTTGGTACGAGAGATTGTCAAAATTCCTGCTGGAACATCGGTACAAACGAGGCAAGATAGACAGTACTTTGTTCCTAAAGGAGAAAGGAAAAGATCTTTTGATTGTACAAATATATGTTGATGATATTATATTTGGGGCAAATATTGAAAAACTTAACAAGGAATTTCCTACATTAATGGGGAGTGAATTTGAAATGAGTATGATGGGTGAACTAACCTTCTTGTTAGGTTTGCAGATCAAACAAACTCCACATGGCACAATGATATATCAATATAAGTACGTGAAAGAACTCCTCAAGAAATTCAAAATGGAGGAGTCAAAGGAGATAGATACCCAAATACACATAGCTACAAAATTGGATGTGGATGAACCTAGTTCATCCGTTGATCAGAAGACATACAGAGGGATGATTGGGTCTTTACTCTATCTTACTGTAAGTAGACCTGATATAGTGTTCAGTGTTGGACTATATGCTAGGTTTCAAGCCAATCCAAAGAAGTCCCACCTCATTGCAGTAAAAAGAATTTTAAGATATCTGAAGGGCACCACTGATATGTGCCTTTGGTATCCTAAAGGTAGTAATTTTGACCTTGTAGGATATGCTGATGCTGATTATGCAGTTTTCCTGGTTGATAGGAAAAGTACTTCAGGCATGGCTCACTTTTTGGGCTCTTGCCTTGTCTCTTGGGCCACCAAGAAACAAAATTCAGTAGCCTTGTTTACTATTGAGGCTGAATATGTAGCTGCAGCCCCTTGTTGTACCCAGTTGTTGTGGATCGAGCAACAACTCCTGGGCTTTGGTATAGATGTGGGATGCATTCCTATTTACTGTGATAACACTAGTGCAATCAGTATGATTGTGAACCCGGTTCATCACAAGAGAACCAAGCACATAGATGTTAGGCAACATTTCCTGAGGGATAACTATGAAAAGGGAATGATCTCAATCGAATTCTGTGATACTAATTATCAAATTGCTGATATATTTACCAAAGCATTGAGTAGGGAGCATTATGAGAGAAACATGCTTGAATTAGGGATGATTAAGATCAGCTAATAGAAAAAAAAAACAGAATTGAAAAAAAAAGGGAAAGTTTGTTTTGGCTAGAAAATTTTAATTAGGTACGTAATCAGATTAATCATTGCTCAATACTATATATTTATTTCCATACTCTTCTGCCATGTATTAATATGATTCCCTAGTCACTAATGATGTTTCTCTATCTTTGTGAATTGAGGCAAAATAAAGATTTTTAACAAGATGAACCTGGTTCATCCATGTTGGTTTACGTGACTGACAAGGTACGTTCTCATCTCCATACATGTATTAATTCAAGTACAGTCATACATGAGCAGGACTTTATCCATTTATGGTTCAAATTCAATTCTCGTACTTACCCAAATATTGAACCAGTTTCAAGAAGTCCCATCTAAATTAATTAGCCTAGTTTTAGAGGGAAAGTAACTGTCTAATCAATGCCCAATCACTGACAGTTCTTAATCGATTAGGATACTACTTGGTTAATACACTTTTGTTAAAATACCCCCAGCCACAAGTTATAAATAGACCATCATTACTCATTGTGCATAAAACATCAGACGAACCTTGTTCAACTCACTCAACTCGAACTCCCAACTGCCTTTATTTTCTTCTCTCTCTAACCAAATCAAAATTATGTCGTCTCCTCCACTAGCTTCTTCTGACTCATCCCCAAACAGATATTATGATGGAGGAAAATATGAATCTAATTCAAACTCTCCCTCAGTCTATAGTTCCGAGTCTCCTGAAAAATCATCATCCCCAGAACACTCTACAATCCTTGAACCCACACCAAACCCTACCCCAGCCCCCAAAAACCCGTTGTGTTAAGGTTCTTGCATGTAAATCTGTGGCTTCTGGCTCAAGAGCAAAATTCTTGGAATAATTGTTACGTGTTGAGGAAGGCTCTAAACCAGAATCATCCAATGATTCATTTAAATCAGCCAATAAAGACGAAGCACCTAGTTCATCCAGTGCTGAGAAAGGTAATATTAAAGTTACCTCTGATTTAAATTCTGCTGAGAATCGATTTGTGTTGGTGGGGTCTGTGGTGGATGTGGAAGTTCCTAGAAAGCAAAGAAAATTTGGGAAAGAGAAAAATCTTGAGAACGAGGGTGAAGTAGATGTGAGGGGATCCGGAGAGGATGGTACCACACTTGCAATTTGTGGCCCCATTCTTGAAAATCTTGAAGAAGATGACATGGTTTTAGGGGGAACTACTGAAGTTGAGGAAGCTGCTGCTGGGTTGGAGAAGTTGATGAAGGAAATAGATGAACATGTTTCTTCTGGGAAAGGAACTTTGGCTGAAAGACTAAAGAAGCTGGGGGACTCATACAACCCAAAGAAGAGAAGGACTCCAAAGTCCAGAAAGTCTAAAGCCTCAGTTCCTTCAAAGAAAAGAAAGACTGCTGATTCTGTTGGTGTACCTATTCCTAGGGTACGTGCGACGAGAAATATTGTACGAGAAGAGGAGGAGAAATTGGAAAAAGCTCTTGAAGAGAGCAAAAGAAAGAAGGCAGAGAAAGGGAAAGCAAAGGTAGGGGAACCTGTTGTTGTTGATGATGAAGAGTGATTGGACCTGGTCAAACAAGAAGAGGAGGTTGTTCCAGTGGTTACCAAGACTCCCAAGACCAAAAAGGCTAAGACTTCTTCGAAGAAGTCAGCTACTGTGTCCATCACCACTGGGAGTACTGCTTCAAGGACAAAGTATAAGATAAAGAAGGTAAATAAAGTACAGATTATTGAGAGGGATGATGATCCACAATGCAGTGTAGAGGAAGAGAAGGAGGTTGGAGAAGTGTATATTGATAGAGTTTCCATGTTTGGCAAGAGAAAAATCTTGAAAGGAAAATTGTTGAAGGATTTGGAGGAGCCTGGAATGAGGTATTTATTGGATTTTCTGGCAGCGCAGGGCTGAAAGGACATGGTCCTTCGTATGGAAGGCTGGCTGGTCAGAAATAAGGTTGTGGAGTTCATGGGGAATGCCACAGTCATTGGAGGTAGGGTCACCTCATTGGTCAAGAGAGTTGAAGTCTGCTTTGATGCTCAAGAACTAGGAGTCATTCTAAACATTCCAGCTGAGGGTTATGAGAACTACACGAGGCAGAGATGGCCGTGTTTAGATGGAATGGCCTCAGCTCTCAATATCACCAGATTCTTCTACGACAATGAGAAGGAGATTGAACCTAGAGTTGTGTACAAGAGTAAGATGAAGCTTGAGCATAAGCTTTTCTTTGAATTTGTGATCAAGTTCCTGCTGCCTAGACAAGAACGTAGACACACTACTAACTACATGGATTTAACCCTTATGGAGTGTATGTTCAGAGGCAATCAGATAAATTGGCCAGCTTTTATCATCCAGCTCTTTCATAGAGTGGTGAATGGCACCAAAGCGCATGCGATCCCTTATGGCTTTGTTTTGACTTCCGTTCTTGCTCATTTTGGAGTTCCTACAAAGAAGGCTGAGATGGCTACTGCTAAGGATTTCTTTGGGAAGGACACTCTGATGTCTTGTGATTATACTGGCAATGCCCCGACAGATGAACCTGGTTCATCTCGGAAGCTACCAGTAAACAACAAGGTCCGTACTCTGGTGCAAGAAAGCGAGTTAAAGGATATGGAGATCCTTCGATTAAGGTCTCGCTTAATTGAGGTGGAAGCTGAGCGTGATGCTCTCAAAGTTGAGTTAGCAAAGGAGAATGAGAAAAATGAAGGTGTTTTGCACTAAATGCTGTCCCTTCTACAAACCAAGAACCTAGCCTCATCTGCATCCTCCTAGCCTTAGGAATGTCCAGTGCTACCCCCTCCAAACCTATCAAGTGTCCAGTTCGGGACAGTGTCTAGTTTTTGTTTCAGTTTTTATTCCGTTTTTCTCATGTTCTTTGATTTTAATATGTTTTGGTGCTGATCATCCCTATTAATCAATGAAAGCTTGCTATTTTGAAAAATGACCCAATTTCTTATTTAGCTTACATTATTAGTTTCTTGTGATGATTAATCATGTTTGCACCTGCAGTTGCCTAAATTGGCCATGAGTGAGAATTAAAAACTGGTAAGTATCATTTTGCAACTTTTTGATGATGCCAAAAAGGGAAAGATGTGTTGTGATTTTCAAAAAGTGATATTTATAACCTAATGAACCTGGTTCTCAATGATTAATGCTTAAAAATATACAAAGTGTTTGAAGTGTATACAGGTTAAAAGCACAGAGTTTGTCATCATCAAAAAGAGGGAATTTGTTGGCCCATGTCACTGAATGGGTTTTGAAGATTGACAAATGTTGACAAGATGAACCAGGGCCATCAAATCATATAGACCTGAACGGAGCAGTTGGCACAAGAATCGTACAAGCATAGAAGATATTAGTGATTACTGAGTATCAAAGAACTAAGAGGATGTCTCCTAATATGAAAAGATTACAACTGATCTAGATGAAAGAAGTTCAATTCAGCAATGACAGAAACAAAGGAAGGAAGTTGAGTTTGATAAGAACTTGTTCTCCCAGGTAGAATCGGGCCAGAACTCAAGAACTGACTTTATAAATACTCAAAGTATTACTGCTGAATGGCAAGACACAAAAAGGACGCACAAAAGCAGAAATTTATCAAGAATTGAAAGCAAAATTCGTGAAGAAATTTTACAAGCAGTTCGAGCCAAATTGGAGAGTGCAATACAAAGGCTATAGACCAACTAGAAGAACCAGTTCCATCTGTTTTTCATTGAGTCTAGTTGGTTGTAGTAGGCGATTTAATATTGTATCTTTTCAGCTTTCATAGAAGCAATTGTAATAGGTACACATTGTTCAAGTTAGAGTTAACTTGAAGCTTGTAGAAATTAGCTAGAGGCTAGTTACTACGAAGGGATTAGAGTTAGTCCTAGGATTACAAAAGAGTTTATTTTGTAAGTCCGTTTTGGCTCAGAGTTTTTAGTGAAGTGTTTGAGAAAATCTTACTGAGGAGTAGGCCGTGGTTTTTTCACCTTTTGAGCCAG
This sequence comes from Nicotiana paniculata, assembly GCA_005239505.1. Classification (NCBI taxonomy): domain Eukaryota; kingdom Viridiplantae; phylum Streptophyta; class Magnoliopsida; order Solanales; family Solanaceae; genus Nicotiana; species Nicotiana paniculata. Next base: position 71,540 of record ML354548.1, read on the forward strand.
GTTTTTTCACGTAAAAGTATCTATGTCCTTACTTTACTGCTTTATTATTCCGCAAATAGTAGTAAGTAGTACACCTAGAAGAACCAGGTTCTTCTTAATAGATAGCACTTGAAAATTAGGTACTGCACAATTAACTTATAATATTGTGTAGTATTTATGTCTAAAACATCATTTCTGCGGACCGCACCGCACTTTTCAAACACCATATTTTCCTAATTAAGAAGTATGAGGACCACACAAATTTGTGTGCGGTGTTGGTTGATTTCCCAATGCACACGCAAGTGTACGTGGTCGACAAGTAATATAGGAAT